>ML326223.1:0-52074 GCA_005239505.1 Nicotiana paniculata | reverse complement strand
CGAGTCATCAAAAATATCATTCAAATGTGGCCGTTGCAGAAGAATTGGTCATAATAGAACAACGTGTATATATTTTCCGGCAGTCCATCCATTTTCTAGGAAGCATAGAGAAGAGTAGATTTATTGACTCTTTTAAGCTTTTTCTATGAATTTGATTCATTTAGATTATTCTTATTTGAGAAGATGTTTCAATTTTCAAAATTTCTTTCCGCTTCTGTTCTTTTTTTTTCTTTTGATTTCAAAGTTGAGAAGTTAAGGACAGACAGTCCTTAACTTTGACTTTCAAGTTCAGAAGTTAAGGACAGGGAGTCCTTAACTTCCACTTATAGGTTTATAAGTTAAGGACTCCCATTCCTTAACTTTGACTTACATGTTTAAAAGTTAAGGACAGACAATCCTTAACTTTGACTTTCAAGTTCAGAAGTTAAGGACAGGGAGTCCTTAACTTCCACTTATAGGTTTATAAGTTAAGGACTCCCATTCCTTAACTTTGACTTACATGTTTAAAAGTTAAGGACAGACAATCCTTAACTTTGACTTTCAAGTTCAGAAGTTAAGGACATGGAGTCCTTAACTTCCACTTACAGGTTTATAAGTTAAGGACTCCCAGTCCTTAACTTCGACTTACATGTTTAAAAGTTAAGGAGAAACAGTCCTTAACTTTGACTTTCAAGTTCAGAAGTTAAGGACAAGGAGTCCTTAACTTCCACTTATAGGTTTTAAGTTAAGGACTCCCAGTCCTTAACTTCGACTAACAAGTTCAAAAGTTAAGGACATACATTCCTTAACTTAAACTTTCAAGTTTAAAAGTTAAGGACAGGGAGTCCTTAACTTCCACTTACAGGTTTATAAGTTAAGGACTCCCAGTCCTTAACTTCGACTTACATTTTTAAAAGTTAAGGACAAACATTCCTTAACTTCGACTTACATGTTTAAATGTTAAGGATAGGCAGTCCCTAACTTTGACTTTCAAGTTCAGAAGTTAAGGACAGGGAGTCCTTAACTTCCATTTACATGCTTATAAGTTAAGGACGAGCAGTCCTTAACTTCGACTTACATATTTAAAAGTTAAGGACATGCAGTCCTTAACTTTGACTTTCAAGTTCAGAAGTTAAGGACAAGGAGTCCTTAAATTTCACTTATAAGTTTATATCCTTAACTTCGACTAACAGGTTCAAAAGTTAAGGATAGACATTCCTTAACTTAAACTTTCAAGTTTAAAAGTTAAGGACAGAAGTCCTTAACTTCGACTTACAGGTTCAGAATTTTTAAGCCCACTTGGTCTTTAACTTTGAATTTGAAAATAGACAAATCAATACTTGACAGAAACAAAGAAATTAAAAACATGATGCCTTCATATTACTTCTGAAATTGTAATTTTGCATAGCTGTGACAAAAAAATTACGCTATGCAAACAAAAAATCTACAAAAAATTTACAAGAAATTTCAGAATTCATATGGATTCTTTACAAAAAAATCAACTACAACTAAGTTTCTTTACAACTAAACTACAACTCCTTCGGACATCAAGTTTCATTTTTACTATCATAGTCGTCGCCAACATTTTCTGGTGGTGTATCATAACCAAAATTTCTTTTCCACTCTCCATGTGCCCAAAGATTTACTGCAAGTTCTTTACTAAAGTCTTTTATGTCTTCAGGTTGGAATTTCTCTGCATCCTTTCCCATAATCAACAACTCCACATATTTGATTAGGAATGCACCACAATCAGTCCTATGAAAAATGTAAGATATGGAGTCAATTAAACAATAAATCTAAAGTACATATAAATTATATAACAAATAACAACACGTACGATCCAATTTGGTGTGGTGATCTTTGCCACTGAATATCAAATTTGTTGAATGCATTTCCAAAAGACTTATGATTTTTATCAAACTGTGAGAACTTTAGCAAGTTGGGGATCACGCGTGCATACATTTCAATGTGCTTCATTCCTGCCTCATATGGATCACTATATATGGAATCATACACATCAACCTTTTTCTCATTCAAGTCCAATACCCCCAACAAAGAATGTGTCACAACATTATCTTCTTCTGAAGGAAGCCGACATGGAAAAAATATTTTGTCAAACTCTGTCCAAGCAATTCCACATCGACGATTGTCACCCCACACATATGGTGTCAGAACCAATTGATTATCACCACACCAAAAGATATATGTAACATCTTCATTGAATTCCTTATATATCTGTAGCATATAGTTATCAAAAACTATATCTGTAGTTGTGCAACGAAAAAGATGATCGCGAGGGTGGTAGCATTCCTTCTTTCTCAAATAATATAGGGCAATGTCAATATGCTTCATAAAAAATCAAAAAATAAAACAAATCCATCAGTCATAAAATAATTAAAAAAAATAGTAAATTAAGAATAAAGAAAATAAATGCCTTGCGAATTATCAAACCTTATCATCAAGTATAAAGCTACTATGTGAAAGCTTAAGGCAGAATATTTTGCTACTGATTTTTAGCTGATACAATTTGTACGGATTCTTCCTCACACTATTATCATCAGCATATATGTCAATTTGTCCCTGAAAAATTTGAAAATATGAAAACTAGAATTTAGTCCTCATTCCTAATTAAGGACACTAGGTTATGAAGTTTGATTTTCAAGTTGAAAACTTAAGGACACATGGTCCTGAAGTTTGATTTTCAAGTTGAAAAGTTGAGGACACGTGGTCCTGAAGTTTGATTTTCAAGTTGAAAACTTAAGGAAACATGGTCCTGAAGTTTGATTTTCAAGTTCAAAACTTAAGGATACTAGGTCCTGAAGTTTAAGTTCTAGTTCAAAAGTTAATGACACTTGGTCCTGAAGTTTGAGTTTCAAGTTGAAAAGTTGAGGACACATGGTCCTGAAGTTTGAGTTTCAAGTTGAAAAGTTAAGGACACTTGGTTCTGAACTTTGATTTCCATGTTCAAAAGTTAAGGACACTAGGTCCTGAAGTTTAATTTTCAAGTTCAAAACTTAAGGACACTAGGTCCTGAAGTTTGATTTTCAAGTTGAATACTTAAGGACATATGATCCTGAAGTTTGAGTTTCAAGTTGAAAAGTTAAGGACACTTGGTCCTGAACTTTGATTTCCAAGTTCTAAAGTTAAGGACACTTGGTGCTAAACTTAGACTTACATTCATAGAAACTAAGGACACTTAACTTTAGGAATTTCAAAATAAATACACTTAGTCCTCAATTTAAATCCACAAGTTAAGCAATTAACAAATAATAAAATATATTAAGGGACTTACGTTGTTTTGCGACCTTTCCTTTTCTCCTTGCCCAACCACGCAATGAATTTCTTCAATAATTTTGCATCATCTTTGGCATAATGAAAAATACATGTACGAGTATATTTTGATTTTATCTAGCCTGAATTGTGGGAGTATTTTCATTATGTGCCATCGATTTTCCTGTTTTTCTTTCCTGTTCAAAAGGAGATTTCAACTGCCAACTAAACATCTTATTCCTTTTGCCTCGACCAAGCTCTTCTTCAATATTTCCTTCAACCTCCATAGGCAAACCCTCATCAATGTTCATTTGTGTACTTGGAGGAGTAGGAGTAAGAATAGAAAATGATGGACCATCATAACCAATACTATCACCTCTCTTCCTTTTCCTAGTATTTTGGTTAAGAGCTTCATCTTTATTTTGCTCTGCAGACAAAACTATATATACACATTAGTTTGCTGCAAGTTGTCAGGAGTTTCAATTATGAATATAATATTTAGGACACAATCAATACCTGTCTCGTTCACACTGCCTTCTTGTATTTTTTCAACAGACGATTGAGCTGGCATATTGGTTGCATTTTCTTTATCTTCCAACTGCACATTTTCTTTATCTTGCAACTGTTCTCCATGTTCTTCAATTGCAAGTTCACAAGATTCTACAAAACATTTAAAAGAGCTAACACAATTAGTACTTGTTATGTATAAAATTAAAAAAAACCACTGTCTAACCTTTTGCAACTGTCAAGATGATCCCAGTTAAATCATTATCTTCAGTAGCATTTTTCTTCGCTTCCAATATTTTCGGGATGAGAGCGAGTTGTAGAGAGATCACATGTTCCATCTATGCATTTGGAAACAGTCTCACTTATGCTTGTTCCTTTGGTATTTTCGAAATTTTGAGATTGTAATCCAGTTCTCTCTTGATAATCCACTTCATCTTCTTCCCTTGCAGCTTCAAAAGATTCTGTAACATTTACAATTAATACCAATTCTAATAATTTACTAAAACTAACATTCAACAAAACATGAAAATTCCATCTAACCTTGATTGGAAGAATTTTGAAATCCAAACTTCTATTTATATGTGAGAGGTGTAGACATATCATATGTTCCTTCAATACATTTGCATAAAATCTCACTTACACTTGTTCCCGATGGACTTTCTAAATCCTGAGATTGCACTACACATTTACAGATTTTCTCTGTTACTCCCGTCTCTTTTGGATTTTCCTGCTCTTGAAATTCTACAACATCTTGAAATTCCACTCCATCAATAGATTCTACATATATTTGTAATACAAAAAAGNCTTAAGGACATACAGTCCTTAAGTTTTAATTCCAAGTTAAAAAGTTGAGGACACTTGGTCCTTAAGTTTGAATTCCAAGTTAAAAAGTTGAGGACACTTGGTCCTTAACTTTGAATTCCAAGTTAAAAAGTTAAGGACATGCAGTCCTTAACTTTGAATTCCAAGTTAAAAAGTTAAGGACAATATGTCCTTTACTTTGAATTGGTGTCCTTAACTTTAAACTAACTGAAATTAATGATATTATCTTCATATTATTTACAATCTTTTTTTCTGTCACAGATATCTTCTGATTTATTCTAGTAACTTCAGCCTGCAGATCCTTTTTAAACTGCTCTGATAATCTCTTAATCAAAAACCATAAAAACAAAAAAGTCTCTTAAGCAAAAAATAATCAAATAAAAAACTAAGGCTATTAAAAGACATAAAACTTACTTTAACAATTTCCTTAAGAATGACTTCATCAAATTGTGTGGAAGAAGGCATTGAGCTTTGATCTTGAGAAAATGGCTCATGCATAGTAACAGCCTCCGCATCTTCTTCACAAGCAATAAATGGTGCCACCTCGATCAATTTATACAACTATTATATAAGAAAAAAAACACATAAGTTTCAGAGCTAAAAAACATAAACAAAATTAAAAAAATCGAGTAATCAGATTAACTTACACTTTCATTATGGAAGTACCTTTTACACAGAGAATCATATTGTGGAGATTTCATATCTGAATATCATAACATCTGAGGATAGCCACATTCTCGAAAGTTAACAAATTATTTTTCTAGAAAAATTGGCAACACTTCCATAATCCAAACACAAAAAGCAAAAGGAAAGCCAAGTAGAGTGTAGCTATCCTTGTCTTTATCTTTGTCTTTCTCTTTCTCATTCTCATTCTCATTTGGATTTAAACAACTCTTCAATGATTTTAATAATGTTTCATAAAATAGAGAGCCCCAGTTGAATGAAGAGCAAAGTAGATCATCATCTACAATTTTTATTAACTTCTCAGACACGTTCCTACTCTTCCGCTTACCCAACAAAACATATTCAACAAAATATATTGTTGCTAACTTCACAACATCATCATAGCTGCCTTCAAATGACGAAGTTGTATCATCTGGGTGGATAGAAATAAAATCATACAAATCACCTAACTCAATACGATCCTTTCCAGGGAAATAGACTTTCAAAAGACTATTCTCTTTTTCATCCAAACCTTTAATATCCAGTGTAGAAGAACAGTTCAAACCAGTGATTATATTAAATGCTTCCCGTGTAAACTTAAGTTCATGGTCAAAAACCTTGAACGTCATCGAATTAGCGTCATTTCTTACAATTTCAAAAAGTAATAGACAGTGAATAAGTTTACCAGAAAACTTCACACTTTGTAACTTGAAAAAGTTCCCGAAAATACCATCCCTTAATTTCTTTCACTGCCGGTTTGACAAAAAACTTTTTATCGTTTCTTTATATTGTAGATATCCTTTCCAATACCTCATGAGGTTTCGCCAAACATTGAACTCGAACACACGATCTCCTTCCATTATAACACTACAAAGAAGGAAAAAGAACATAAAATATTTGAACAAGCAGTCCTTAACTTCAAGTTTCAAGTTTAAAAGTTAAGGACAAGCAGTCCTTAACTTCAAGTTTCAAGTTCAAAAGTTAAGGACAATAGGTCCTTAACTTATATTTTTCAGTCCATAACTTAAAAGTTCAAGTTAAAAAGTTAAGGACATAGTTTTCAGTCCTTAACTTTGAGATCCAAGTCCAAAAGTAAAAAACACTTCGTCCTTAATTTTTATGAACAAATTTTAGCTAAAAATTCATAAACACAATTAGCTTATTAATTCGAACGTTTCAAGTTCAAAAGTTAAGGACAAACAGTCCTTACCTTCAAGTTTCAAGTTCAAAAGTTAAGGACAAGCAGTCCTTAACTTCATGTTTCAAGTTAAAAAGTTAAGGACAATAAGTCCTTAACTTATAGTTTTCAGTCCTTAACTTAAAAGTTCAAGTTAAAAAGTTAAGGACAATAGGTCCTTAACTTATAGTTTTCAGTCCTTAACTTAAAAGTTCAAGTTAATAAGTAGTTTTCAGTCCTTAACTTTGAGATCCAAGTCCAAAAGTAAAAAATACTTCGTCCTTAACTTTTATGAACACGTTTAACTAAAAATTCATAAACACAGTTAGTTTATGAATTCGAACGACTATTTTCATGAAATATCCTTAGATAATCAAATATATTGATTGAACCACAAACAGAAAAATTACTGAATAACATTATCACAAATACGATCCTTATTTGACACTAAAATTAACTTATAATCGTTATTTTCAAAATTTCAAACATACTTCATGCAACACACAACATTAATCTCGATTAAACATATACAAAAACAAAAAATGTATAAAAGCAAAAAAAATTTAAATAAATCAAATAAAATAACTGCAACTGGTTCGACTTCGATAAATTACGAGTTCAATCGTACAAAGCAGAGAAAATGACGAAGGAAAGATCAACTGAAAGTGATTTGCATGCAAAGATGGTACAGATACTAGCACGAAAAGCTCTGAAAATTTTGCCTCGCAATTTTTCCTCTTAATGAATAAAACAAGGGTTTTAACATATAAGAAGTAAATAAAGGGCAAAACAGTCTTTTCAAAATAATTTTAATAGAGTAGTGGCTATTTTTGCTCAGCATTAGAATTGTTGGATGAAAAATAAACACCACCTTTATTAGTGGCTACCACACGCAAAATTTACTTTATTTTAAGAAGTACTCGGGCTTCTGATAATCAAGAGAATTAGCTAAAACAATAATGGAAATAAGATTTTTAGAATAGGAAAATAATAAGAGCACGAGATTGTAAAGTATATTTCAACAATGATCAAAACATGTCCATACAAGTAGTATTTTATTCCCTTTTATAGGGAATTTCTTAGTACAACGTCTACTCCTCTTTATGATTGAGCATTTATATCATTAATGAAATGTTACAATAGCTAATCGTAACTGTTGCGTGAAGATTATGTAACGTTTAAACTCATTGATTGAAGATCTATGAATCTGCCCTCTTTTCAGCCCTAATTCATTTTGACCGTGTCTCTTCAACTCTTCAAATAGATTCGAGCACCCGTTTCTAATCACCTCGTAGGTGTCTATCCCGTATCTCTTTGTTCCGCATCTTTTTCTAAACTTTCATCCAGTTGTCGCTCTTCTATTGATACATGGGGCTTGCTTCGTCATACACTCAATTTATTCCACGTGTAATATCTATTTCTACCAATGCAGATAGTCCCCCCACTTACCATTTATTTACCAATTAAATATTTAGTAAGTGGACACTCAATATGGCGGGAATTTTTTGTCGTCGTTTCACTCATGCCATTGAACTTGCTTCTAAACTTATACGTCGCATGTCACTTCCATTTAATGCATGTGCCACGTGGTAATCCCGGATCGGTTCTGCAATTCCTCAGCGTATTTTAGGATTTTTTGCGGCTGCATCAGTCACGAAGTGACAGTTTTCATAATGGCATTCCCATCATTGTTTGCCATTTTTTTTACGGTTGCCTTTGTATCTATATACCCCTTTTGCCTTTGCTTCTACGAAAAACTTCCATCTCTCTTTCATAACTTGCAAATTCCTTTCTCATTCAACTATGTATTCTTCAAACCAAGACCCTAAAAATGTCATAATAGTAGATGAACTATCTCCTTCTTCTGTTCCGGTTCGGAGTAGGAGGGGTGGTGGACTAAGGAGTTTAGGTTCAACATCTACTAGAGGATTTCCCTCTCAGCGTAATATCACTCCTCCACCAAATTCTAGGTCTAATGTTACTCCATCATCTTCTTCTAGGGCTAGAGATTCAACTTCTCATAGATCTTCTTCTAGGAGTAGAGAATCCAATGAACCGCGTCGTGAACCTAAGGTAGATGAAATCATACCCACTGAAATTTCCTTTGTAAATGATAGTGAGGCAATAAAAAACTAGGTTACTTCCATGACATCTCATGATCGCGTTGATCTTTACCCCTCTCAAATTACTGAGGGTTTAATTTCTCTTGTGTGCAGAGACTGTTGCTGGAAATTTGATTTCCCGGTCTTGTTCCCCAATGAAATCAAAGGATAACTTCTTACAAAGATGGTTTTTATTTCGTATATACATATCCCTTTACTTTAGGTTTCAAGCCTCCCATCGACCTAGTCATTATAGAGTTTTGTCGCTTTTTTAACATGTGTTTGGGACAAATCGGTCCTATTATTTGGAGGGCAGTAACATGCCTTAGGTATTTAGATAATTTGGCTTCACTTCCCTTACCCTTTATCACTTGATCCATCTTTACTCTCCCAAATTATTCTGTCATGGAGTTTTTACTCTCGTGGCGAGGAGTAAGAGGGTCTTAGTCATCCCTGATGATGAAAAAGACCGAGGATGGTATGCTAGATTTGTTGTTGCCCCTACTAGTGGATTAGTAGGTGACGAAAATATGCCCTTCCCAGAGAAGTGGAACTTTTCACGTATGTTTTCTACTTACTTCTTTCCTTCTCTTGATGAATGTTCAGTCCCGTAATTGTTTTTATCTTTTTTCAGCAACCATGGGATCTGTCGAGGAGATTCCCAGTTTTCGTGGTTGGGTAGAAAAATTGTTATCGATTTCAAATGGAGGACAGTTCTTGGAAGTACCTTTATTCTAGGTTCGGTTGGAAAGTAAAGACTCATGGTAAGTTTTCTCCTTTACTTTTTCTTTTTACTCTCCTTCGAACTTTACTGACCCTTTTTGATTATTAGGGTTTCCTGTTCGTGGTATTACTGTTGCTGCAATAACTTCTTCGAGGCTCTCATTGTCTAAGGATCAAGAAATAATTCTGGGCTCTTCATCAAAAAAGAAGGTGGATAGGACCTAGCCCGCAGAAGATGAAGAGAAGCAGGAGGAAAAAATCATTGGTGGATAGGTCGCGAGCAAGAAGAAGAGTTGTGTCTGATGATAAATCTACTCCCCTTTCCGGTCCATCTCCCGTGCTTGAGCCTGATGGTACTACCCCCGTATATTCTGAGGAAGAAACTTCTGCTGCAGCCCATGATTCAGTTGAACAACTGTTTCATCAAGGGTTTCATGAAGAACATATTGGCTCAATTTTCGAGGAAGCACCTCTTACCATCTTTCCCTCATCTGCTCCAATGGAACACCAATTAACCATTCCTATTGCCATATCTGCTGCCCCGATATGCCACACGTGGCTCCCTCGGCTAATCCTACTACCGTGCCTTCTAACATTGAAATAGGGTCTTCTAGTAATGGGATGATGATATAAGTTATCATCGAGGTTCCTACGGAAGGCAGCCTTTTGAAGAAATCAGGCCAGGCGGATGTATGGTTGAAGCCTTTGATCGGCCCTGTTGAGAAGTCAAAGTTGGAAAGTCACAGCTCCCTCACATGGATGAATGGCATTGTACACTCATATTTAAAGGTACACTTCGTGTATTTTTGTTTTTCAGAATTTGTCTTTTACCGTATCATATCTTCCTTTTTTATGCAGATCAATCTCATTGGCACATAGATGATGAAAATGATTGCACATACGGAGCAGTTGATGAATGACTACCATACCGAGGTAGATAACTGGAAAGAGCAGTTTGAGAGTCTTCAACTAGACATGGAAGCAGTAGAGGAGGAAAAATGTACCTTGGAGCAGCAGGTAAGAGTGATAGCAGCGGAGCTAGCCATTGAAAAGGCTTCATCAAATCAGGAAAGCAAGGATAAAAATCTCCTTTAATATTCATTTGTTGAACAACTCTCCCGAGCTTCTGAGGAAATAAGAAGCTTAAAGGACTTGCTGTACCAGAAAGTGGCTTATTCTGGAGAACTTGTTCAATCTCTCACACAAGCCCAAGAATACCTCCGTGAGTCTTCTAGTAAGGTTCAGTTCTTGGAGACATCCCTTGTCTCTTTGCAAGCTTCCTATGATGCTGCTTTGATTTAAAGGGATGAGTTGAGAGCAGAAACTGATAAATGGGAGAAGGATTATGAAGCTCTCGAGGATAAAGCAGCCGTTGATGTGAGTTGGGCTTACTTGAATACCCGTCTTGATACATTAATGGAAACTAGGAAAATTTTGACTTGAAAGCTGAGATTGATAAAATTAAAGAGACAATCGAAAAGGCTCGGCAAAGTCAAAGTTTCTCATCACCTGAGGTTGAGGTTCCCATAGGTTACGATATTATACCTGGTGAAGTTGCTTCTCAACCCTCGCCATCTCAAGCTGCTCCTGCTACTGATTAAGTTAATCCCCCCCCCTCCCCGGTGAAAAGTGAAAATGCTTGTTACCCTTTTTTTTGTGGAAAGTCCCCAGTACAATTTCGGGGAAATTTTGTATAAACAAGTTAGGTTTGAACTAAGTTCATACTTAGTTTTAACTGTCGTATAATGTTAAGTTTAAGTTTTTTGGCTCAACTTGTGTGTTTCGAGTTTCTGTTTTACTCTAAATGTTTGCATAAAAATGCTTTTGATCTTTCGTGTCTTTTTGAAATAAACACGATCTATAAAAGAGGGACATTTTATAAATGACACTTGATGAAGAAGACGTCTCAACTTCATACTGGTGTAAATGTACAATAAATAAATAGGAATTCACATGTTCCTTTGATTGAAGAAAGTTTTTGTATTTATTTGAACTTTCGTAAGACTTTACATGTGTTCAAGTATCGTCTATAATTATTTCGAAACTGTTTTCTATTACAACAGATTTGAATAAGCACAAGAGTATAAATTTCAACCCGTGACTAAATTTTGCCTTTGACCTAAACATTCATTTACATTCACGAGTATGTTCTTTGTAGGTTTCTGAATCAGGCTTGCATTTTTGGCTCTTTTGATTTCGCTCGTAACTTTTGATTTCTTGGGTAAAATAGATCTTTAGGCTTGAGTTCTGACTCTTTTCTAGTCTTCTTTGCCTTCCATATTATATAGTTCCCCAAGTGTTTGAGCTTTGAAGTATGAAATCTCGAGCACTTGATTATTCCTTCCTTGTGGTCCTTTTCCTGAAAAGGAAAAACATACGGGGCTCGAAGGTATATAGTTTAGATTATGACTGCTTAACCCTTTGAAATTTCCATCAGAAAGGTTGTAATCCTAGACCAGGAATTAAGTTAATTCAACATGTCTTTACAGGTCTAATATCATCATTTGGTATGGGTTAGCTTTTTACTTATCATCTAAAATTGTTAGTATAACTTTAACTGTAATAAATAAAATCGTATGTAGATGATACCTGACCGTGGGTACTTCCTTTTCTTAAAAGTAGTATTTCTTTAAATGAACAGCGCTCCAACTCGAGGGTAAAACCTTGCCATCCATAGTTTCCAACTCGTAAGCCCCCTTTTCCAGTGATGTCGCGCACTTTATAGGGTCCTTGCTAATTTGGGTTTAACTTTCCTGCTCCATCAACTTTTGTTGATTGAAAAAAAAAGTTTATGGACAAATTCTCCAATTTTAAAATATCTGAGGTGAGCTTTTCTGTTGTAGTACCGTTCTATAATCTGCTTTTGAGCTGCCATGCAAATTAAATCGACTTCTCTCCTTTGCTCAAGTAAATCCAGATTTGTTCTTAACTTGTCGTCGTTTGACTCTTCTGTTGCTAATGTGAATCTCATGCTTGGCTCACCAATTTCTACTGGTATTAAGGCATTTGAACCGTAGACAAGTGCGAATGGAGTTTCTCCCGTGGTTGTTTTTGTTGTAGTTCTATAAGCCCATAACACTCCTGGTAGCTCTTCAGGCCAATTTCCTTTTGACTTTTCTAGTCAGTTTTTCAAATTTTTGATGATAATCTTATTCGTTAACTCAGCTTTTCTATTAGCCACGGGGTGATACGGTGAAGAGGTGCTACGTTTCATTTGGCAACTTTGTATGAGTTCTGTGATTTGCGAGCCTATAAACTGTGGGCCATTATCACATACAATCTCCTTTGGGACACCAAAACGACATATGATATTTGAAGTTCTTCACCTTTTTCTCTCGTACCTGTTTAAAAGCACCTGCTTCTACCCATTTTGAAAAATAATATGTTAATACAAGTAAGAACCGTACCTTTCCTTTGTCTTGGGGTAGAGGTCCTACTATATCCATTTCCCACTTCATAAATGGCATGGGGATATAACCGGATGTAATAATTATGCGGGTCGATGCATGTTATTAGCGTAGCGTTCACATTTATTGCATTTGGCTACGAAATTTTCAGCGTTTGCTTCCATTTTAGGCCAGTAGTACCCTGCTCTGATTAGAGTCTTAAATAGAGATCTTCCACCTGCGTGATTTCCGCAATGTCCTTCTTTCATCACGTACTCAGTTTGATTAGGTCTGAGGCACCTTGCTAAAGGACCGCCAAGCATTTTAGGATATAAATTATCACGAACCAGACAATACCGTGCAGCTTTTCGTCGAAGTGCTTGAGATTCTTTCTTATCTTCAGGCACGGTACCATATTGCAAAATATTTACAATTTTGTTTCTCCAATCTTAGGTTAAATTATTAAACGTTACCTCGTGCTTGTCTTGGTCGAGTGTTGAATGAAATAAATGTATTATAATAACATTTTATTCACTCGTTACATCTGTTACTGAAGCGAGGTTAGCTAACGCATCTGCTTTTGCATTTTCTTCTTTAGGTATTTGCATGATGTTCCATGATTGGAATTGCCTCACCAGGTCTCGTGCCTTTTCCAAATATTGCTGCGTTCGAGTTTCCCTAGCGATGTAAGTCCTCCTGCGTCAGATTTACCACCAGTTGAGATTCACTCTTGATCACGATTTACTCTATCGAGAGTTCTCGTGCTAATTCAAGTCCTACAATGACAGCTTCATAGTCTGCTTCATTGTTAGTAATAGGATAACATTTAATCGCTTGCCTTATCGTTTCACCCGAAGGTGGTATCAAGAAAATTCCTAAACCGGCTCATTTAACATTATAAATGAGGCGTCAGAAAATAAGGTCTATGTTCCGAGATTAGCCCTGGTAAAAATCTGTAATTCCTTTTCTACTTCAGGAATTATATTAGTATTAAAACCTGTGACAAAATCTGCTAATACCTAAGACTTTATTGTTGTCCTAGGCTGGTAAACTATATCATATTCGCTTAGTTCTATTTCCCACTTGGCCAATCTGCCTACAGTTCCTGTCAATTTGGATGACATTGAAAATACGGTCTCAATTTCCTAGCTATCATGACTAGGGCCAAAGCTAGTTTTTCTAAATGAGGGTATCTAGTTTCAGCATCCAATAGAGATTTACTTACATA
This sequence comes from Nicotiana paniculata, assembly GCA_005239505.1. Taxonomy (NCBI): domain Eukaryota; kingdom Viridiplantae; phylum Streptophyta; class Magnoliopsida; order Solanales; family Solanaceae; genus Nicotiana; species Nicotiana paniculata. Next base: position 38,217 of record ML326223.1, on the reverse strand, counting down.
GTAAATAGGAGATTTCTTACCTTTGTCTTCCCTTACTAGGACTACACTTACAGCTACTTCTGCAACAACAAGATAGATATACAACCTTTCTCCTTCCCATGGCTTGGATAATAGAGGAGGATTCGATAGGTAAGCCTTCAAATTTGTGAGGGCTTGCTGGCATTCTCCAGTCCATTCGAACTGATTCTGCTTCTTTAATACTGAGAAGAATTTAAAACTCTTCTCTTAAGATCTCGAAATGAATCTTCCTAAAGTCGCGATCCTACCTGTCAACCTTTGAACCTCTTTTTATTCGTGAGTACATCAGGTATTTCTTCAATAGCTTTAATTTGAGCAGGATTTACTTCAATGCCTCTATTAGATATGAGAAAACCCAAAAACACCTGATTCGACGACAAAGGCACACTTTTCTGGATTTAGTTTCATATTATACCTGCGAAGGATCTCAAATGTAGTTGAAAGATGTTGGAAATGGTCCTCAACTTGTGTTGAATTCTCCAGCATATCATCAATGTATACTTCCATTGTCTTCCCAAGATGTTCCTGGAACATCTTGGTCACCAGCCTTTGATACGTGGCTCCAGCATTTTTCAAGCCAAAAGGCATGACTTTGTAACAATAAGTCCCCCTGTTTGTAATAAAGCAAGTTTTTCCTCGTCCGAAGAATCCATTTTTATCTAATTGTAACCAGAATATGCATCTAGAAAGCTTAATAATTCGTGACATGCAGTAGCGTCAATCATTTGATCTATGTGCGGTAAAGGAAATGAGACCTTTGGACATGCTTTGTTTAAATCAGTGTAATCTACACAGACTCTCCATTTTTCATTCTTTCTAGGTACTACCACAGTATTAGCTAACCAATTGGGATGTTTTACCTCGCGTATTGAACTGATTTTTAAGAGTTTCTGTACCTCTTCATCGATCACTTGATTTTTGAATGATCCCTGCTTCCTTTTCTTTTGTTTGACAGGTACGAATGATGGATCTTTGTTCAATTTATGAGTCATCACCTCTGGGGGTATATCTGTCATGTCTGAATGGGACCAGGCAAAACAATCTGCGTTAGATTATAAATATTCAATTAACTTACCTCTTCTGACTGGGTTTAGCCTTGCTCTAATGTGGATTCTTTGTTCTGGCTTATGTTCGAACAATGGAACAACTTCGAGCTCCTCAGTAGTTGTCTTTATGTTTTCATTTTCCTCTGGCTCTTGAATCACATCTGGCCTGGAGTCCACGTTCAATACTCATTTCACATTAGTGTCATGTATAAGTAAAGATATTACCAGTGCATCGTTATGAGGGACTAGTAATCTATCAACATCAGCATCGTCAAATGTGATACTACCATCCTCCAAGGTTTTACGAGTTCGCTTCCCTTGAGTTATTGTGAACTTTGTTGTCTTTCTTGCTGCAGTATAGGCTACACCATTAACCTTTTTCCGTCGTTTATCACATTTACTGTTCTCTTTGGAGATGGTGGTTGTGGGGGCTCCTGCATGTTCTTCATATATGCCTGCTGATCTTTTTCACTACAATTCTATTAGATAGCCATGTTTCAATAAATGTTCTACCTCACCTTTTAATAACCTACAGTCTGATGTTCTATGCCCGTGATCATTGTCGAATTCACACCAGAAGTCTGGGTTCCTTCTGTTTGGATTCGATCTCATCTCTTTAGGCCAACGAACTTTATCTCCCATATTTCTCAACACAGCAATTAGCTCGGAAGTACTTACCTTGAAGTTATAGTCTCCAATTCTCGCATTTGTGTTATTACCTCTATTTTGTTCATCTCGATCCTTTCTGGATCTTGATGATGATGAACTTGAATCTCTATTTGACGGTCTATTATCAGGCCGTGCGTTTTCAAATTTGGAATGAGCTTCCCGTCCCGAAGGTCCCATATATGGCTCGTACCTATTTTTACCAGTTCTCTTTTCTGATTCTGATCGCCTTGAACTCGTCTTTTCTTATGCCTTAGATTGAGCTATGGTATCCTCTTCGATTCGTAATTTGGTAATGTACCTGTTATAAACATCATTCCACGTTGTCACTGGGAATTCTTGCAAACTTTCTTTGAGTCTCCTCGTAGCTTCAGAGCTTTTCTCATTCAAATTGCTCGCAAATGCCATAGCTTCCCAGTTGTCAGATACTCTAGGTAACAACATCCTTTCCTGTTGGAATCTGTCTACAAATTCTCGAAGAAACTCTGTATCTCCCTGTTTTACCTTGAATATGTCTTCCATTCTCTTTTCTACTTTTTGTGCACCAGAATGTGGTTTTATGAACGAATCTGCAAGCTCAGCAAAAGAGTCAATAGAATTTTCGGGTAAGAGAGAATACCATGTTAGTGCTCCTTTGGTGAGCGTCTCCCCAAACTTTTTAACCAGCACAGACTCGATCTCTTGCTTGGTTAGGTAGTTGCATTTTACTCCTGTGGTGAATGTAGTGACATGGTCACATGGATCTTTTGTTCCGTCATATTTTGGTATATCGGGCATTTTGAATTTTTTAGGAATCAGCAAAGGTGCGACACTTGGATTCCATGGTTGTTGAGAATATTTATCAATATCAATCCCTTGATGACATGTGGTGCGCCAGGAATTTGCTCGATACAATCGTTTTGCTCCTTCACATGTTTCTGCAAGGTTAGTATTAAAGATTGCAAATCTGAATTACTAGTCATACATGGTCTCTCTTCGAAGGATTAGTTTGGAATGCCTCAACTTCCTGAATTAGCTAGTCCTGATTGTGGATTTTCCACAGTTACAGTATTGTTTGGAGGAGGTGTTGGCGGTACAGTTGATAGTCCCCTCACGAAAGCCTGGAGAGATTTATTCACATATTCAACAATTATTTGCTTCACAGTGTCTTGCTCTCCTTTTTGTTAATTTCCAAGCTGGTCATTATTGTGAGTCGTGGATCTTTTCGGGGTTTGTTCCCTTGAACCACGTGGGGTTCCTTGAGGCGATGGAGTTGGAGTTCCTGTTCCTGTTGGTGTTCGACATGATTCAGTAAGGATAATTTAGAAATTAAAAAGGATTATCAGATTCCCGGTAACGAAACCAATTTGTTTAACCAAAGAATCAGATTCTTAGCCAAAGCTTATTTTAAGAAGTACTCGGGCTTATGATAATCAAGAGAATTGGATAAAACAATAACGGAAATCAGAACTTTAGAATAGGAAAATAATAAGAGCACAAGATTGTAAAGTATATTTCAACAATGATCAGAACATGTCCATACAAGTATTTTATTCCCTTTTATAGGGAATTTATTAGTACAACGTCTACTCCTCTTTATGATTGAGCATCAATGAGCATTTATATCATTAATGAAACGTTACAATAGGTAATCATAACTGTTGCGTGAAGATTTTGTAATGTTTAAACTCATTGATTGAAGATCTATGAATCTTCCCTCTTGACCGTATCTCTTCAACTCTTCAAATAGATTCGAGCACCCGTTTCTAATCACCTCATAGGTGTTTATCCCGTATCTCTTTGTTCCGCATATATTTCTAAACTTTCATCCAGTTGTCGCTCTTCCATCGATCCACGTGGCTTGCTTCGCCATCCACTCAACTTATTCCACGTGTATATCTATTTTTACCAATACATGCCTGCTCCTCTAAATTTTGATTTTTTTTGTCAAGTTACGCATTCGGCCGATCGACAAATTAATTAAATTTGTTAGCCAAATATATATTATATTGATTATGTTTATGTATGTGTGTGTGTGTGTGTGTGTGTGTGTGTGTGTGTATATATATATATATATATATATATATATTACCGGTTATTATTTTTTGGAACGACTATAATATGTAATTTTCTCTCTATTTCCATACTCTAATCTGTAATTAGAAATTAGAAATGTTCATCTATTTATCACAATTTCTCGATATTCAGAATAGACTTAATTTGTAACGGCATACTTACTAAAAAAATTTAAAAATTTGTTTTTTTCTTCTTCTTTTTTACTATTAGCTGAAGAAACACATAAGCCCCAAGTTTATCTTTGTGCCATGGTACTATTGAAAAGAATTAAAATAGAGATTTTTTTGCTTTTTGGTGATGGCATAGATATTGTGGTAGTGATATACATGAAGAGTTCATAGAGTTTAGGGCTGAGAGAAAGTCTTTCCAGAGAAGAAAAAGAAAGGAAAGAGCTCCTGCTGACCCTGAAAATGTTCCATGTGGTGTAGTTGGACTAGATTTGGGGTTTGATGAAACTGAAATAGGTAAAAAAAAGTATAGAAGGTAGGATAGGGGGTGATGAACCATATTACCTATGTTCTGATGCTTGTAGCTTTGAAATAGATGAATATGAATGTTGGGTTAAAGATGGGGAAGAAGTTAGGGTAAATCTACCAAGAAGAAGATCTTCAACCAAGAAGGTGGTTTATGATCCTACAGCTAAAAAAGTTGGGTGGCAGCTTGGTATGATTTTTGCAGATGTGGATGAATTTAGAGATGCAGTAACCAAGTATGTTGTTCGAAGGAGGATTCAGGTGGAAAAGTATGTCAATGATCCAACAAGAGTCAGGGCGAGGTGTAAGGATAGTTGTTCATGGTTTTTGTATGCAAGCCTTGACACTTCAAGTAATAATTTTATGCTTAGGACTTATAATCCAGTTCATAAGTGTAATAGGGCCACCAGAAATTACATGTGCAATTCTAAATACCTGGCTAAAGTGTTTAAAGATAAAATAGCTGAACAACCAAACATAAGAGTGTTCAAGTTACAAGAGTTAATAAGGAAAAAATTTAAAGTGCATGTTGGCAAGATCACAGCTAGGTATTAACAGAAATTATAGGCGACCGTATTCTTGAGTTTGGAAGAATTCTTGACTATAGGGATGAATTGTTAAGAACCAACCCTGAGAGTACTTGTGTGGTAAAACTTGGTGAAGCTAATGAATCTGGTAAGGCTGTATTTCAAAGTTTCTATGTTTGTTTTGGTGCATTGAAGAATGCATTCATGGGGTGAAGGAAATTCATATATTTAGATGGTTGTTTCTTGAAGGGAATTAGTAAGGGCAGTTATTAGTTGTTGTAGCTAAGGATGCCAACAACCAAATGCTTCCACTTGCTTGGGCAGTAGTGGAATATGAGAACAAAAATACCTCGACATGGTTTGTATCTTTTCTTAAAGATGATTTAGGATTAAGAGATGGAAGGGGTTTCACTTTGATTACAGACATGCAAAAGGTATATCATTCTAGCCTGTTTGATTACAGACATGCAGAGGATCTGTTGCACCTAATGCAACATCTGCTGCAGCTAGTAGAGGTAGGGGGAGATGAGGATCTAATGCAACATCTGTTGCAGCTAGTAGATGTATGAGAAGAAGAGGATCTTGGAATGCAACTCACTCAGAACCTAATACATCTGCTGCTTATCATTCACCAGCCAGTTGGTTTGAATGATTTGCACCTAATACATCATCATCACCTAATGCATCAGTTGCACCTAATGCCACTACTGCTACACTAAATAGAGGAAGGGGAAAGGGTGTGGAAAATACAAAACAATTTAAAAGGCCAAGAGTGATGGGAATGGGTGTGTTTCAAGATGAAAATAGCTTCAAAACTTTGAATGTACGTGTATATTCTTTGTTATGCAATATGTTTTTTATATTTGTGATAACTCATTTAGTTATTCTTTCTCGGTAGCCTAGCATGCCAAGTAGTAGAATAGTAGCCACGCCAAGTACCAGAATAGAGTCCACTGGACCAGCAATGATAACAAAATCAGCTGATGTAACTGGTGACATTGGTTTCAAACCAAGTAGTGGACTGAAATGGAAGGGGAAACCGACAATCACAACAAGAAGGCTTTAAGAGATTAGAGGGCAACATAGAATTCAAACAAGGTCTGGTGGATCATACAACCTAAGCCAGAATAGTAGTTCTGCACATCCCCAATAGATTTGGTTGTTTTTTTTTACCGAAATCTACTTCACCTACAATTATTTGATGTTTTTGGTTGACTACAAGTAGACAATGTATATCCTAAGCCAGACAGTTGGTTGTTTTTGTTGACTGCAATCTGCAGTTTTTATTCTATTAGAACGATAATGTATTAGTTTTTAAATGTTTCCTTACTACATTTGATGTTTTCTTGACTGATTTTGGTGACATTTATGAAATATGGCAGCTATATTTCTATGAAAATCAGTGGTGTTTTGCCATTTACATACAATGTGACTTATATATAAAAGTAGAAAGAATCTAGGAATCCATCATGGCAAGTGAAATTGATACATAATTAACTTCTACATATTATATACTAAAATGAAGTTACATACCACAATGACAAAAAAATAGAGTTGTTACAACCATAACCAAACATAGCTAGATTATTGCTAACTCACAAAACAACTACTATGTAACGACCCCAGTAGGTCGTTACGTAGAACTTCCATTAAAAATTAGTGTTATTGACTTGTCATAGGTTGGTTATACTATTTTTGATGTGTTAGAGTTGGTAGGCTCGGAATCGGAATGGTTGTGGTGAGAATTTAGCCATTTAGTTTTAAAAATAGCCTTAAAATGGCTTGGATAGCTTCTTTAGGTGATTTGGGAGTTAGGAGTGTGTTCATAATATTTTTGTGATGTCCGGTGTAGAATTAGGCTTGAATTGGCGAAAGTTAGTTTTTGGAGATTTCCGATCGGCAGTGAAAAATAGGCTATCGGGCTCAGAATGGAATTCTGAAAGTTGAAACAGGTTCGTAATGTCAGTTTGAAAATGTCTGTAAAATTTCAGGTCAATCGGAGTTGTTTTGGATAGTTTCGGCATCGTAGGAGGATTTTAGAAATTTCAAAGTTCTTAGGCTTGAATGTGATGTGATTTTGGTGTTTTGATATTTTTTTTAGTGTTTCAGGAGTGCAACTAAGTCTGAATGATCATATATCTGTTGGTATGTTTGGTTGGGGTCCCGAGGGGCTCGGGATAGTTTTGAGTGGTTAACGGGGAGTTTGGAGTGTTTGTATTGCTGCTGAAGTTGCTGGTGCTAGTGTAACCGCACCTGCGGATGGGTCATCGTAGATGCGGGCCCGCAGGAGCGGAAGGAGGCTCCGCAGGTGCAAGACTTGGCCAGCCAGGGAAGAGATCGCAGATGCGGATAGTGGGCCGCACCAGCGAAGTCGCAGGTGCGAAATGTGAGTCGCAGGTGCGGAGATAGGCAGTTTAGTGAAAAGTCGCAGGTGCGGTTCTTTTGACCGCAGGTGCGGTCCCGCAGGTGCGAGACATGGGCCGCAGGTGCGGAACCCCTGGGCAGAAAATATAAATTAAAACCCTCCGCGACCATCAAACCTTTTAACACCATATTTGAACGGGAAGAAGCTCTTGAGGTAATTTTTGAAGAGGAAAATCAGTGTTCTTCATAGAGGTAAGTGTTTTGATCATTAAAACTCGTTTATGGGTGATTATACAACACAATCTCAGCAATTAATTCATGAAAAATGAGTAGAAAAAGGCAGGTTTAGGGCTTGAGATTTATGAGACCTTTAGGGATTGATTTGAGGGGTCAAACGAACTCTGATTTTAGTGTTCTTTATATGTACGGACTCGTTAGATGATGAAGAACAGTTTGGTATAAAAATTTCTGAGTTTCGGGACGGGGTCCCAGGGGTCGGGTTTTGACTAATTTCGGGTTTTGAGCTAAATTTGGTACTTTTCAATTGAAATTCATTCCTTAAGCATAATTTGATGATAAAAACCTGAACTTGGTAGATTTGGAGCACTCAGAGGCCGGATTTAGAGGCAAAGGCACTGCGGAATAGTATTTTAGCCGGTTTTGAGGTAAGTAACGTTTCCAAACTTGGTTCTGAGGGTTCGAAACCCCGAGCTAAATGATTTATGACTACTGTTGAGGTGACACACATGCCAAGTGACGGGCGTGCGGGTGTGCACCGAGTAATTGTGACATGGCTTATCCCATGGCACCGCTTAGTGATTATTCCATGATAATATCTGTGCTTCTATTAATGTGGCAATTGTGAACATGTTAGAAATCATGTTAAGTATAAATGCTAGGCTTCACGCCGAAAATGCTAAGACACGAGTGGTCGTAGATTACTGTCTGGTTTTGTAATTATTTGATGTCATATACTCAGTCCTGTTATAGCATACCACTTCATATCTCAGTCTCACTATTGTTAATTATATGCATACTTATCATTGTTTCGGGCTGATGGAGGCATCTGTGATCCATGTGAGTGAGACTGAAGAGTAATGACTGAGTGAGGCCGGGAGCTTGTTACTGAGACAGTTATGAGAATGGACTGCACACTACAGCGATATTTAAATCATGCCTTCATTGGCTTTATATGGCGCTTGGGCCACTAGGGCCCCTCCAGAGTCTTTACACCCCCAGTGAGCGCATTGATGATGAGGGATGGATCTTCCCTGGACATGGATCTTGTCCGAAGCTGATGTTATGTGAGGGATGGGTTTTCCCCGGACATGGATCTTGTCCGAAGCTGATGTTATGTGAGGGATTGTTTTTCCCTAGGCATGGATCGTGTCCAAAGTGGATTTTATGTGAGGGATGGATCGTCCCTGGACATGAATCTTGTCCGAGTGTTGTATTCCGGAGATGGACTTTCTCCGTGGGGGCTGGACTGGCCTTTTTCCTCAGTACGGAGTGACCACGGTCACCGATGTTTATGCATATTCCGGGATGGAACTTCCCTGGGCCTGAGAGCCATATATAGTACTGGGTGGACTTCTGTGGGAGAGTTATGAGCACTATGTGCATTTTCACATTGTGACATATTGGCATGTAGAACATATGGAGGTATATCTAGCATATTCTGTTGTTATTTTCTAATAAATTGTGAGCATGCCTAAATTTTGTACGTTGATGATTTAATTATTGAGGTTTAGTCCGTCACTACCTCTCAACCCATAGTTTGGGTTCGTTACTTCTGAGTTGGTGTACTCACGTTACCCCCTGCACCTTGTGTGTAGATCCAGGTACAGCAGGACCCGGTAGTGGATATTGAGCAATTGTCAGAGTTTTCATTGAAGTTGTCGAGGTAGCAGCTGGCGACCGCGACCTCGTCTTCTCTTTCTTATTCTACATGTTGTTCTTTATTTTGAGACAATGTTGTCCATTTCTCCTTTTATTTTGCTTTATTTTATAGTAGCTCATGACTGAGTGACACCGCATCCAGGGTTGGAGGGTTAAATTTAATTTTTCAAATATTGTTTTTAAACTTCAGATTCTTAGTATTATCAATAAATTCGTTTAAAATTGTATTTTTACTGGATAAATTTAGCTTAGTTAAAAAGGGCGGCTTGCTTGGTTCCATGACAGGCGTCATCACGTCTCTGAAATTGGGTCGTGACAAGATGGTATCAGAGCGCTAGGTTAAATAGGTCTCACCAGTGATGAGCAGGTTTAGAAGAGTCTTCTGGATCGGTACGGAGACGTCTGTACTTATCTTCGAGAGGCTGCAGAACCTTTAGGAAAAATCTCACATTCTCGAACTCTTGTCGTGCGAATCCAATTATTCGACCTGAAGCGTAATTCTTTGAACTCCTTTCATGTATTCAAAAGCATATGTGAGCGCTCGGTATCAGCCGTGCATCAATGTCTTGTGACTTCCATGAATGGGATGTGATTTTAGCATGCTTGGGTCCAGTCCCGAGATTTCATTGTGTGAGCATATGTATTGGGGACTTATATGTCCGTTGGTGTCCTTATTGACGAGACTTGGTGACTATGTGGTGAGTGTGATTTGAGGGTGAAATGTGTTTATATTGCCTGATTGTGACAAAAAGGGATTGGTTGGATATATAGCGAGAACCGTTGAGTGTTTGATTTATGTCTGGAGTTGGCATATGGCCTCGAGTCGTGAGTGTATGGGAAGACCTCTTATGTTGTTTTATAGCAATTTCTCTTTTACCAGTAATTGATATATGTTGCAAATTGAGTTAGATCACTTGTGGGAGTTGGCACGGCTATGGCAATGGTGAATGTGAGGTTAGATGATTTGGGATGTTTAATGGTTTGAGTTATGTATGAGCTTATGAAGGATTTAGTTGAATCCAACTGCGGTATTGTGGCAGTGATAGTGTATGGGCATTGTGAGTTACTGTTTTTTTTATCTATGGCTTTGAGACAAGTGGGGGAGTCTGCTAATGATTAGTTGGTTACCCGATGATGTGCTGTATTGGTTTCAGTTTGGGGTATACTGGTGGATCAGTTGTGACCTGCAAAGGTGGAGTTGAGAATGACTCGAGTAATGGAAGTAGTGTGCGTAAAGTAGGAGTTTTTTTGGTTCTCTAGGGGTTGTGGGTTACTTCCTTGGGTGTTGGTGTGGTAAAGGATACGGTTAGTTCTTTGGGTGCTTATGAGGTAATGAGTTTTCTACATGTGTTTCCTAGCAATGCTCTTGGGTGTTGGTGACATGCGTAGCGTGGTTGAGTTAGAAGGATTCAGTTCTGATGGTTGGGTGTTGTACAAGTGGGATTCGAATAGTTCCTGATGGTTTCTACCACGGTTAGAGATGTGTATTTTCTACTGGCTAGAGGAGCATGGGAGGTATAGTTATTTTGCTTCTAGATGGGATCAAATGTAAGTTCTTGGCTAGTTGGGTACGTAGTTTCTTGTGGCTCAGAAGAGGTATTTACCGGTATTGGGTTGTTATAAGAAACTATTGTGATTAGGAGTTATCTCCACGAGTGATTGAGTCATGTAGTGGATCATGGTATTTCATCCTGGGTTACGGATATGACTTGTTACAGTGTGCTCAGACTTATTCAGTTTATAGTTGTGGGATTTTGATCTTGTAAATTGATTCAGAAGTGAAAATGTAGTTCTAAGGTTTATGAGTCAAGATTGGATTTTGAAATTTCAACTGTGTTGTGCTATTATACCTATATGGGGTAGAGTGACGTAGGATCACCTCCGAATATGTGCATGGAAGGTTACACAACAATTTTTGGTGGTGTTGGAAAAACTCTAGGCACGTTCGAGGACGAACGTATGTTTCAGTGGGGGAGAATGTAACGACCTGATCGGTCGTTACGTAGAAATTGCATTAAAAATTACTATTATTGACTTGTCATAGGTTGATTATACTGTTCTTGATATGTTAGAGTTAGTAGGCTCGGAATCGGAATGGTTGTGGTGAGAATTTAACCATTTAGTCTTAAAAATAGCCTTAAAATAGGAGAAGTCAACTGAGGGTTGACTTATTGGTAAACGACCTCGGAATGTGGATTTTACGGCTCGGATAGCTTCTTTAGGTTATTTGGGACTTAGGAGTGTGTTTGGAATATTTTTTTGATGTCCGGTGTAGAATTAGGCTTGAATTGGCGAAAGTTAGTTTTTGGCGATTTTCGGTCGGCAGTGAAAAATAGGCTATCGGGGTCGGAATGGAATTCGGGAAGTTGAAACAGATTCGTAATGTCATTTTGAATATGTCTGCAAAATTTCAGGTCAATCGGAGTTGTTTTGGATAGCTTCGGCATCGTTGGAGGATTTTAGAAATTTCAAAGTTCTTAGGCTTGAATTTGATGTGATTTTGGTGTTTTGATGTTATTTTTAGTGTTTCGGGAGTGCAACTAAGTCTGAATGATCATATATGAGGTGTTGGTATGTTTGGTTGGGGTCCCGAGGGGCTCGGGATGGTTTTAAGTAGTTAACGGGGAGTTTGGAAGGGCTTGTATTGCTGCTGAAGTTGCTGGTGCTGGTGCTGGTGTAACCGCACCTACGGATGGGTCATTGCAGATGCGGGCCCACAGGAGCGGAAGGAGGCTCCGCAAGTGCGATACTTGGCCAGCCAGGGAAGAGATCGCAGATGCGGATAGTAGGCCGCACCTGCGAAGTCGCAGGTGCGGAATGTGAGTCGCAGGTGCGGAGATAGGCAGTTTAGTGAAAAGTCGCAAGTGCAGTTATTTTGACCGCAGGTGCGGTCCCGCAGGTGCGAGACATGGGCCGCAGGTGCGGAACCCCTGGGCAGAAAGTTTAAATTAAAACCCTCCGCGACCATTAGACTTTTTAACACCATCTTTGGACGGGAAGAAGCTCTTGAGGCGATTTTTGAAGAGGGAAATCAGTGTTCATCATAGAGGTAAGTGATTGATCATTAAAACTTGTTTATGGGTGATTATAGAACTCAATATCAACAATTAATTCATGAAAAATCAGTAGAAAAAGGCGGGTTTAGGGCTTGAGATTTATGAGATCGTTAGGGATTGATTTGAGGGGTCAAACGAACTCCGATTTTAGTGTTCTTTATATGTACGGACTCGTGAGATGATGAAGAACAGTTTGGTGTAAAAATTTCTGAGTTTAGGGACGCGGTCCGGGGGTCGTATTTTGTCTAATTTCGGGTTTTGAGCTAAAATTGTACTTTTTAATTTGAATCCATTCCTTAAGCATAATTTGATGATAAAAATCTGAACTTGGTAGATTTGGAGCACTCTGAGGCCGAATTTAGAGTCAAAGGCACTGCGAAATAGTATTTTATCCGGTTTTGAGGTAAGTAACATTTCCAAACTTGATTCTGAGGGTTCGAAATCCCGAGCTAAATGATTTATGACTATTGTTGAGGTGATGCACATGTCAAGTGACGGGCGTGCGGGCGTGCACCGAGTAATTGTGGCCTGGCTTATCCCATGGCACCGCTTAGTGATTATTCCATGATGATATATGTTCTTCTATTAACGTGGTAATTGTGAACATGTTAGAAATCATGTTAAGTATAAATGCTAGGCTTCACGCCGAAAATGCTGATTTGAGGGTGAGATGTGTTTATATTGCCTGATTGTGACAAAAAGGGATTGGTTGGATATGTAGCGAGAACCGTTGAGTGTTTGATTTCTGTCTGGAGTTGGCATATGGCCTCGAGTCGTGAGTGAATGGGAAGACCTCTTATGTTGTTTTGTAGCAAGTTCTGTTTTACCAGTAATTGATATATGTTGCAAATTGAGTTAGATCACTTGTGGGAGTTGGCACGGCTATGGAAATGGTGAATGCGAGGTTGGAGATGATTTGGGATGTTTAATGGTTTGAGTTATGTATGATATTATGAAGGATTTAGTTGAATCCCACTGCGGTATTGTGGTAGTGATAGCGTATGGGCATTGTGAGATACTGTTTGTTTTGATTATGGATTTGAGACAAGTGGGGGAGTCTGCTAATGATTAGTTGGTTGCCCGATGATGTGTTGTATTGGTTTCAGTTGGGGGTATACTGGTGGATCAGTTATGACCTACAGAGGTGGAGTTGAGAATGACTCGAGTAATGGAAGTAGTGTGCGTAAAGTTGGAGTTTGATTGGTTGCCTAGGGGGTGTGGGTTACTCCCTTGGGTGTTGGTGTGGTAAGGGATACGGTTAGTTCTTTGGGTACTTATGAGGTAATAAGTTTTCTACATGTGTTTCCTAGCAATGCTCTTGGGTGCTGGTGTGGTAAGGGATACAGTTAGTTCTTTGGGTGCTTATGAGGTAATGAGTTTTCTACATGTGTTTCCTAGCAATGCTCTTGGGTGTTGGTGACCTGCGTAGCGTGGTTGAGTTAGAAGGATTCAGTTCTGACGGTTGGGTGTTGTACAAGTTGGATTCGAATAGTTCCTGATGGTTTCTACCAAGGTTAGAGATGTGTATTTTCTACTGGCTAGAGGAGCATGAGAGGTATAGTGATTTTGCTTCTAGATGGGATCAAATGTAAGTTCTTGGCTTGTTGGGTATGTAGTTTCTTGTGGCTCGGAAGAGGTTATTTACCGGTATTGGGTTGTTATAAGAAACTATTGTGATTAGGAGTTATCTCCACGAGTGATTGAGTCATGTAGTGGATCATGGTATTTCATCCTAGGTTACGGATATGACTTGTTACAGTGTGCTCGGACTTATTCAGTTTATAGTTGTGGGATTTTGATCTTGTAAATTGATTCAGAAGTGAAAATGTAGTTCTAAGGTTTATGAGTCAAGATTGGATTTTGAAATTTCAACTGTGTTGTGCTATTAGGCCTATATGGGGTAGAGTGACGTGGGATCACCTCCGAATATATGCATGGAAGGTTACGCAACAATTTTTGGTGGTTTTGGAACAACTCTAGGCACGTTCGAGGACGAACGCATGTTTAAGTGGGAGAGAATGTAACGACCCGGTCAGTCGTTACGTAGAACTTGCATAAATATTATTGTTATAGACTTTTCATAGGTTGGTTATACTGTTCTTGATGTGTTAGAGTTGGTAGGCTCGGAATCGTAATGGTTGTGGTGAGAATTTAGCCATTTAGTCTTAAAAATAGCTTTAAAATGGAAAAAAGTCAACTGAGGGTTGACTTATTGGTAAATAAACTCAGAATGCGGATTTTATGGCTCGGATAGCTTCGTTAGGTGATTTGGGACTTAGGAGTGTGTTCGGATATTTTTGTGATGTCGGGTGTAGAATTAGGCTTGAATTGGCAAAAGTTAGTTTTTGGCGATTTTCGGTCGACAGTGAAAAATAGGCTATCGAGGTCGGAATGAAATTTCGGAAGTTGGAACAGGTTCGGAATGTCATTTTGAATATGTCTGCAAAATTCAGGTCAATTGGAGTTGTTTTGGATAGTTTCGGCATCGTTGGAGGATTTTAGAAATTTCAAAATACTTAGGCTTGAATTTGCTGTGATTTTGGTGTTTCGATGTTATTTTTAGTGTTTCGGGAGTGCAACTAAGTCTGAATGATCATATATGAGGTGTTGGTAGTTTTGGTTGGTGTCCCGAGGGGATCGAGATGGTTTTAAGTGGTTAACAGGGAGTTTGGAGTGCTTGTATTGCTGCTGAAGTTGATGATGTTGGTGTAACCGCACCTACGGATGGGTCATCGCAGGTGCGGGCCCGCAGGAGCGGAAGGAGGCTCCGCAGGTGCGAGACTTGGCCAGCCAGGGAAGAGATCGTAGATGCGGATAATGGGCCACACCTGCGAAGTCGCAGATGCGGAATGTGAGTCGCAGGTGCGGAGATAGGCAGTTTAGTGAAAAGTTGCAGGTGCGATTATTTTGACCGCAGGTGCGGTTCCGCAGGTGCGAGACATGGGCCGCAGGTGCGGAATCCCTGGGCAGAAAGTATAAATTAAAAGTCTCCGCGACCATTAGACCTTTTAACACCATCTTTGAACGGGAAGAAGCTCTTGAGGCGATTTTTGAAAAGGGAAATCAGTGTTCTTCATAGAGGTAAGTGTTTTGATCATTAAAAATAGTTTATGGGTGATTATAGAACACAATCTCAGCAATTAATTCATGAAAAATCAGTAGAAAAAGGTGTGTTTAGGCTTGAGATTTATGAGACCTTTAGGGGTTTATTTGAGGGGTCAAACGAACTCCGATTTTAGTGTTCTCTATATGTACGGACTCGTGAGATGATGAAGAACAGTTTGGTATAAAAATTTCTGAGTTTTGGGAGCGGGACCGAGGGTCCGGCTTTTGACTAATTTCGGGTTTTGTGCTAAGTTTGGTACTTTTCAATTGGAATTCATTCCTTAAGCATAATTTGATGATAAAAATCTGAACTTGGTAGATTTGGAGCACTCTGAGGTCGGATTTAGAGGCAAAGGCACTGCGGAATAGTATTTTAGTCGGTTTTGATTTAAGTAACGTTTCCAAACTTTTTTATGAGGGTTCGAAACCCCGAGCTAAATGATTTATGACTATTGTTGAGGTGACGCAAATGCCAAGTGACGGGTGTGCGGGCGTGCACCGAGTAATTGTGGCCTGGCTTATCCCATGTCACCACTTAGTGATTATTCCATGATGATATTTGTGCTTCTATTAATGTGATAATTGTGAACACGTTAGAAATCATGTTAAGTATAAATTTTAGGCTTCACGTCAAAAATGCTGAGACCCGAGTGATCGTAGATTACTATGTCATTTTGTGATTATTTGATGTCATATACTTAGTCCTGTTATAGCATACCACTTCATATCTCAGTCTCAGTATTGTTAATTATATGCATACTTATCATTGTTTCGGACTGATGGAGGCATCTGTGATCCATGTGAGTGAGACTGAAGAGAAATGACTGAGTGAGGCCGAGAGCCTGTTATTGAGACAGTTATGAGAATGGACTGCACACAGCAGCGATACTTAAATCATGCCTTTGTTGGATTGATATGGTGCTTGGGCCACTAGGGCCCCTCCGGAGTCTTTACACCCCAGTGAGCGCATTGATGATGAGGGATGGATCTCCCTGGACATGGATCTTGTCCGAAGCTGATGTTATGTGAGGGATGAATTTTCCCTGGACATGGATCTTGTCTGAAGCTGATGTTATGTGAGGGATGGATTTTCCCTAGCATGGATCGTGCACGAAGTGGATGTTATGTGGGGGATGGATCGTCCCTGGACATGGATCTTGTCCGAAGCTGATGTTATGTGAGGGATGGATTTTCCCTAGCATGGATCGTGCACGAAGTGGATGTTATGTGGGGGATGGATCGTCCCTGGACATGGATCTTGTCCGAGTGTTGTATTCCAGAGATGGACTTTCTTCGTGGGGGCTGAACTGGCCTTTTTCCTCAGTACGGAGTGACTACGGTCACCGGTGTTTATGCATATTCCGGGATGGAACTTCCCTGGGCCTGAGAGCCATATATAGTACTGAGTGGACTTCTATGGGAGAGTTGTGAGCACTATGTGCATTTTCACAAAACATATAGAGGTATATCTAGCATATTCTATTGTTATTTTCTGATAAACTGTGAACATGCCTAAATTTGTACGTTGATGATTTAATTATTGAGGTTTAGTCCGTCACAATCTCTCAGCCCATAGTTTGGGTTCGTTACTTCTGAGTTGGTGTACTCACGTTACCCCCTGCACCTTGTGTGCAGATCAAGGGACACCAGGACCCGGTAGTGGATATTGAGCAACTGTCAGAGTTTTCATTAGAGTTGTCGAGGTAGTAGCTGGCGATCGCGATCGCGAGCTCGTCTTCTCTTTCTTATTCTACCTGTTGTTCTATATTTTGAGACAATATTGTCCATTTCTCCTTTCTTTTGCTTTATGTTATAGTAGCTCATGACTGAGTGACACCGGATCCGGAGTTGGAGGTTTAAATTTAGTTTTTTAAATATTATTTTTAAACTTTAAATTCTTAGTATTATCAATAAATTCGTTTAAAATTGTATTTTTAGTGGAAATTGAATTTAGCTTAGTTAAAAAGGGCGGGTTGCCTGGTTCCACGACAAGCGCCATCACGACTCCGAAATTGGGTCATGACATACTACTGCTGTAAAACATCTATTACAGCTTCATTTGATCACTCCTCAAGTTGCCTACTTCAATTAGGTAGTAATCAACACATAACAACAAAGACAAAACACAATACACAAAATGGACTTTCTATTAAGCCAATACCAGGTCCTTTTATTTTTCTCTTTTGCCCCCTTATCTTTTTCATCATCAGTCACAACCAAATTAATGTTGGAATTTTTCAGACATTCAAGCTCAACCAACTGCATCTTGAGGCTTTTATAATGTGTCAAATCTTCTTCCATCTCTTTAATTTTGTCGAACAATCTTGGAAGAATAAACTTCGATCTTTCGTCAACTTCATTGTCCCTCCATTGAAAAAATTTGCAACTCTTGGCCTGAAAAATTTATAAATTGGAATCAATTTAATGACAATACACAAAGCTAATCAACCACAATAGACGGGTTAGAAATGAACACATACAACATAGTAGGGGCAAGACCAAAATCTTCAGCCAAGATTACGCTTCGACCAAGAACTCTGCATTTGCAACAAAGTTTCATGTTTGCATCGTCCTTGAACATTGAGCATCGGGTCTTCATCGTCCATAGAAAGTCTATTCAAGTTGGTATTTGCCATTTCATAACCCTAACATAAAGATTATGAAATCGAATTGACTAAAGATTAGTAATTTATACTTTATTGATTGAAACTCACCTCAATTTCAGCAGCAGTAGCAGCAACATCAAAATTTCTTCAATAATGGTAGATAGCCTTTAAGTTTAGAAAGAGGGATAAGATAGCGGGTTCAATTAAAATAGCTTAGTTTAACGTTTGGGACCCTTTCTTATGGCTTATTTGGCATTACACGTGGCGATTGAATAGCAGACGGGCCTTTTAAAATTAGGCCTCACGTGCTTGGAAGAGGTGTAGTCACGATCAGGTTTAATTGAGCATATAATGTTAAATCAATTATGGTAAAACTAAGTTCAGGGGAGTAATAGGACCCCCGAAAAGAAAAGGTGTGTAGTTGGTAAATGGGTGATAGGATAGGGTGAATTTTATGCTTTATCTCATTTTCAACTCTAAACTGTAATTAGAAATTAGAAATATTCATCTATTTATCCCAATTTCTCGATATTCAGAATAGACTTAATTTGAAACGGTATACTTACTAAGAAAAGTTGAAAATTTATTTTTTTTCCTTTTTTTTACTATTAGCTGAAGAACATAAGCCCCAAGTTTATCTTTGTGTCATGGTATTATTGAAAAGAATTAAAATAGAGATTTTTTTGCTTTTAGCACGAGCCATAAATTATTTATATAAAATTTCAGCTATTATTTTGAGAGCGGCTACACATTGTCATTTTTCTGATTAAAATACGAGGTACACAAAATCAGTCTTAGCTCTAATGAGTTATGAATAAACCATAAACCGACACACTCTCTTAATTAATTTAGGTTAACGTATTATTATTAAAAACCTAAAAGAAAAGCAAAAATAAATTAGTAAAAATATTACTCCTCTTAAATAAAGGGGTGTGAAAAACTAAAAGTTACGAACTTGGAATATTCCTCATTAGTTGTACTTATATACTATGTTTATATATATAGGCAATGATGAGATATATGCCTAGAATTGTTTTTTAGAATTTAGATCTTACGTTTAGATAAACATCACGAGATGCACTTGACCTTAACGTTGTGGGAATCCCACTGCAAAAATATTCGCATCACAATTAATTCTAATAAACCTACTTGTTGTCATGTCCTTATTAATTTACTGTGATCAGATTTTTATTCATCTTTTAATTTCATGCATGTGATCGATCGAAAAAAGACACATCCTTTTGTATTTTTTTATTTAATTTTTTTCTCCTCATAAGTATGATAAAAAAAGCCTGGTCTTAGTACATTTATATGAAGAGATGTGCTGTGTCCATCATTTAATGAAGTATTGTTGAATAATTATAAACTGTTGTAAGTACAGGAATTTTAAATTCAGAAGGAAAAAACCCTTTTAGTCACTCCAAATCCTATGTTTAAGTAATTTTTGATGGATTTAATTTATATATATAGATTTAACTTACATGTTTAAATTTCAGGTTACTAGTCTCATTTATTATGAAGTATCTGCAATTATTTTCTAAGTGACTCTATATTATAATTTCTTTTAGAGTATTAGTATATGAAAGTTAAACTCTTAGGGGTGGTTTGGCATGTTGTATAAGAGAACTAATTAGTGTATAAATTATGTATTGGGTTTATCCAATATTGGTTGTGTTTTCCAAACCAGGATAAATATCCATGTATAACTTAATATACCAATGTGAAAATAGCACGGACAAATCATTTGTTGGACCAATAATTGAAACATAGTAAGCGTTCGCAAAGTCATTAAAAATTAGCTATTATTTTGCTGAAACACGAAAAGTTCCAGCATAATATATTATATTATGGAGATTCTGCCTATAAACTTTTAGCATAGTATATTGAAACTCCAGCATATTATGAAATTCCAGCACATTATGTTGGAATCTAATATGTATAAAATTCGAACTCCAGCATATTATGTTGGAATTTTTTCGTATTTTAAGAGTATTTTTGTTCAGATTTTATTGTTACATGAAAAAATGGTTAATTTCAATTACTTTTGATGGCTATTTTTCAATTACTACTTGTAAATCTGACTATTTTTAATTTTTTTTTTCCTATACCAATTATGTCTTAAGTTACACCACCAACAACATGGAATAACTATGCTAATATATATAACTTATACATACATAAAGCATAAGAAAACAAAATTAACCGTGTCTTTTTCCTAGAAGCCAATGAAGGTTAAGCATCTAAGGGTATAAAGGTAAACTCGTCGATTTTAAAGTAAGAAAATAAATAAATATTTAAATGATATATTGTATATCCAATTTTAGTGCAATAAATCAAATAGCAAATAAGAAAATAATTCATATATTACTATACCTTATATAATTAATCCTTACATTATAATTCATGTATAACTAGTATTCGTACCAAACAAACAAATGAGGCCAATTGGCAATCATTTCGAACATAGAAACATAGATAAATAAAGAAGATTCGATTAGAAATATTTTACTTTTATTCAACCAGCTGAGAGGAAGTAAATCAAGTAACAAGTCAGAAATGAGGCCAATTGGCAATTATTTCGAAGATAGAACATAGATAAAGTCATGAAAGTTCCACTATTTGAAAGATGCCGACTATACGATGATGCATTACATATTAAAACTATTTTATTTATGGGTTCAAAGAAAAGGAAAAATATCTATCTAGTTAACTAATATTTACGTGTTCTCCTTTCAAATAATAACATACTTAGTAGAATTTTACGAGTGTGATTTGAAAAAGTTAGTGTGTACACGCAGTATTGTCGCTAGCTTCAGAGGCGGAGTCAGAATTTGAAACATATGGGTTTTGGATTTTAGATCTTTTAAGTTACTAAGATCTAAATTAATAATTTATATTAATAAATTTTTTAAGACAAATATATAATTTGGACCAAAACTATTGGGTTCGACCGAATTCATAAATTTTATACTCTGCCGCCCTGCCTACTTTGTGCAGGTAGGGCGCCCTCCTATCTCGTCACTAAAAAATAAAAAGTATCGTGAATTATTTAAGACATTGAAATTGATTGGAATTTGCTTTAATTGATTTTAGATAGAACATGAAAACTTAAAAACACTTCTATTCTACAAAACAAATTAAGAATGAAATATGTTTTTATAGGAAAGTATAGTTGACTTTCATTAGCTAAAAAAATTCGACTATTTTCCTTCTTTTTGGTCATCTGCTTCATTCAAGAAAGAACCATGGGAATTAGGTATTTAAAAATATAAAAATAGTGGTACGTACCGTGTCTATGTTATTTATTCGGTATTTTTAAGGAAAAGCAAAATACTTGATGATGCTAAACTTTTAATTAATGTTACAGGATCCATTTTGATAGTTGTGACCTGATGACCTTTAGCTGCTCATAGAGCATAATATCCGGGACGGAGCTATTGTGTCGGGAGCGGGTTCGGCCAAACTCAGTAGCTTTTGTTCGAACTTTATATTATTTTAAAAATTCATTGAATATATATAAAAATTATTAATTTAGAATCCAATAGCTTAAAACGATTAGAATCTCAAAATCATAAACTTGAAATCCTGATTTCGCATATGAAAACATCGATCTAAATAGTGAGAAAAGGTCTATATATGTTAACTAGTTTTTAAAAGATTTAACTTACACAATTTTGACAGTGGAAACAATCTTAACATGATGTAACTGTATCTTAACATGTTGTAGTCCTAGTTAGCTGCCTTATATTTTAGATTGCTTATATTTGAATAAAAAACCAACCAAATGTGAAATAGAATAATTTGGTACTACAATTTTTTTAATCTTCAAAATGTACATTTTAGCAAAATCTAGGAAAATGATCAGCAAAGACAAAAGACCTATGACAAATGTTGGGGTGGAGTGGTATAAGTAGTTCTTGATCATTAATCAGAAGTCTCGTGTTCGAGACCTTAAATATAAAATTACCTTTGTTAAAGAGCGCTTTATCCTCAAAATGTAGGATTGTCCGATGAATTTGAATTAAAGCGCGGCTCAATACAGATAGCGGACACCGACCGAAAAAAGAAAAAAAAAAAAAGGGGAAAGGGGGTGTTGAAATATAGGGAGAGAGTGATATGATTGTTAAGGATGGGAGGGGTAGGGACAATGATCATTAGAGAGGAAACAATATAATTAAGCATGACCTTCATATGCAATTATTTATGTCTCCATCTTATAATATATCACTCTGTAAGTTTGTATAAATGTTCCTCACTTTTTTTGCTATGTAAACCCCATTATATATATATATATGCCCCACGATATCAAACAAATCTTAGTGTACCTTTTACGCATTAATTATTACTATTTCAACTCCACATAATTAAATAACTAAAAAGAATTTGCCAAAGTTGGACTATTTAATTTCTGGCTTTGAGCTTACGTTGTATCGGCAGACATCTCTATAACAGCATTTCTATATAACAAAACTTTATTATAAAAGTCAAGTTTTTCCGGAACCAATTTTCATATTATGTTATAATATATGCTCTATATAACATCACTTCGAAAAAGCTATAACATCCAAAAATATTCGGAACAAACGAGGCTAGTTGTTACAGAGAGATTTGATTGTATACTTCTTCTTAATTATTTTTTTCAGTATGGTGTGTATGTTCTATTAACTTAATTTTAACTTCCTCTTTTGTTTTATTTTTATATATTTGCTCTGAGTGTAATATTTCTAAAAGATTAGAAATTTCCATTTTAATTAATTTTTTTTATATATGTGGTTATGACCGTGGCCTTAGTTTCTTTAGTTAGTACAGTTTTCTAAAAGAGGAACACCTCTTTTCATTTCCTTTTTTTTTTCCTTGGGTGAGGAAGAGCCACATACTTTCACATTGCACTACATTATCGCACTAATTAAAATTTTACACTGAAAATATTACTTAACTGATTGTAACATATTGTCTATTTTATTTCTCAGATTTACTAATTTAGCTTTTTATTGAGTAATTACTTACAATTATTATCTTTTAAGCGACTTAATAATGTAAAAATTCACGTGTCCCATAAACTACCCGATAAATTCGGCCCAGAACGCAAGTGAAAAAGAAAATGATGCAAAGTACGAAAAGAGGGGGAAAAAAGGCACAAAAATGCTCGAGTATAAACTACCAAACGTACTTACTTTTTATTTTTGCAGACTCTCATGGCTCAAACGTTGATGATGTTGAAATCCAAGCAATCCAATATCTAACGCTCAACTATAAATTAGGGTCCCTCCACTTTCTTCTTTCCTTTCACAAGAAAACACTTAAAAGCCATACAACCACATGATTATTTTTTTCGCCTCTTGAGATGATGACAATAATCATGGGAAAACAACTATTTGAGTAACAAAAATTCAAGAAAATTCTCCTAAAATCAAGTCACAAAAGTCAAAAGCCTAAGCATAAAGCCAAGAATCCTATGCATGCATATAACATACAGGCAAGGATCCTATGCATGCAAATATCATACAAGTTTTCGCTGCGCAAATCCTAATTAAACATGCAAATAATATATATATATATATCATAAAACATATTTTTTATATTTTAAAATTGAAACTATTGTAGACGTTACGAGTTCAACATAACCTTTTTCTTTAAAACTGAAGCATTGGACTTTTAAAATTATGGGTTCAAAATTCAGTTATTTGGTAAATTAGTGAGTTTTCACCTATATATCTATATTTAATGTCAAAAGTCACCGAGCTTAACCTAAATGGTAGACGTGGATATAACCTTTGGACGATGGGGATAGACTGAACTTAGTATCTTTTATATGTGAAATATAAATATGTATATGAAAAATCACAAAAATAGTAATATCTAAACCCATAATTTTTTAATAGCACAATAATTTTATTAGTCTAAGAACCTTAAAGGTCAGTTAATCCATAAAATTTTATCTTGACTTTGCCTTACTTAAGCTGTGAAAAATTATACATTGTCAGTGCACAGAAAGTTAATTAAAAATCTTATCACAAAACACTTAGGAGTGTTGGGAAGAGCAGAGGCGGAGCTAATATTTGAATCTTATGGGTTCGAGATTATAATCCTTTTAAGTTACTGAGTTCTAAACTAATATTTTGTACATATTCATTAAATTTCTTAATACAAATACAAAATTTGAACAAAAACTACTTGTTTCGTCCGAACCCGCAAACAATATTATGGCTCCGCTCCCGGGGAAGAGTAGTGGTTGAATATTGGTGTCGCCCATTCTACATAACAAAATGAGACATAGACATGGTGTGTGTTGCTAGCGGCGGGCCATGTGAAAGAGGAGCGTGGCAGAAAATTAATGACTTAATTAGATTTTGATGAGATTAATCAGTCATTAGGCGCATCCAATTCAATTAGTTTTGAATGGTAGCCTAAAGTACTAGACAATCTTAAGTTGTTTACAGTTATGGATGCATGTCTGTTGGATATATATAATAATAGCACTAATAATATCGTTAAATAGTCATCAAATATTTTATTAAGTAACTCTTATTATAATTATTATCAGTAAAATTGGAAGGTTTTGAAGGTGTCTGTGAAGTATCTGAGTGAAAGTGGTAAGGGTAGAATTAATTTGAAATCGGTTGTTTATTAATTCATGATTATTGGCCGAACTCGAACATTAATTATTGGAATCTTTATACAAATAGTTGGTAGAATTGATTGTTTACTCTTTTTAATCGATATACATAAAGATTATTTACGGATTATATATTGTTATATGTACATTATACAAGACTTCTACATATATTCTGCATCTGTCGTTATTTTTAATTTAAACGGTTGGCTAGGTGGGTGGCTATTTAAGTTAATTCTTCTTAAGTAACTTTTATTTAATTTTATTGGAGAGGAGCACTTTCTTAAATTCGATTATAATTAAAGCAATTTCACCAGCCCCAAAATTAACTATTAGACATAAAAATGAAGCAACAAATTTTCTCTCTTCTATTTCCTTATAAAAAATTCGAACTTTTATTTTGAAAGGTCATGTCATAATTGACGTGGTGTCATGTTAAGATTTCGTGAAAATAATTGAATAGAAAACATTAATTATAGGCAAGAGGATATATGATGTATCCTATTTGCTAACGTTGTTAGAATAGTATTCATCTTTATATCCCTTTAACGTACTATGATCAGACCTTAAAAATTATATTAACATTATTTTATGGATTAGTAATATAATGATGACGAATAGGTTGACTCAATATTCTGATGGATCCTAAAGTACCATAAATTTTGGAAAAATTCTTAGATTCCATGAATTTCGGTTTAATTTCCATCATGCTGCAAGAGGTTGGGGAAATAAGAGACATGTTTGTCCAATGCAAGAGAATAAATACGGTTCAAGTTCTGTGCACTAACGGTGTATAAATTTTTTATATTATTAAATAAGAAGAAAAACTTTGGAACAAAGGTATAATTGTCTCTATGTAATCCATAGATCACAAGTTCGAACTGTGAAATCAATTATCGATATTTGCATCAGAGTAAACTACCTACATCACACTATTTTGGAATGTTGCGCTTTTTTGGACCCTTCGTAAACACGAAACAATTTTTACACTGGATTGCTCTTTATAAGTTAACTCATAACAACAGATAAATTACATGATAGCAAGATCAATATAGTAACTTGAAAAATCAAGTAGTCACATATTATAGCATATTAAATTCACTAATAATTTGTTTTATTAATAATAATATCAGGATATATACATAACTTAAATCCATAACTGCGTAATTAATAATAGCAAGAAAATTAAGTTGACATGAGATGGCTTCAGCGTGAGGCAAGCACGTGCTTAGATGCATCGAAGTTCGTAAAAATCACAAAAGCGATGCAATTGAGATTTTATTAGTTACTTAATGTCTGACTAATCCGTCCCTATAATATTTAAAAAAAGAACTTAGTTGTATTGCAATTAAAAATGAAAAGAAAAAACAAGAAAAAGATAAAGATGGAGAGAGAGAGATGCAAATTTGCATTGGATCCTTCGCCGAAGTAGGACTATTATGCAAGGAACAATTTCTAGCATTTCTCTATCACTCACCCATCCAATTTTTTTTTTTTTTTTTTTTGGTTTTTTAGTTTTTCACCCGTGTCCGATACCCGTATGAAATCCGATTATATTCGGACTCGCACCTGGTAGGGCACCATTCAAAGAGTAGCGCTCCGTACCAAGAATTTTGCATACGCAGGGCTCGAACTCGAAACCTCTAATTAAGGAAAGAGCAGCCCCATCCGCTGCACCACATCCTTTGATGGTCACACACATCCAAAATGTTGGAAAAGCTAAATTCCAACAAAGTCCACTAAAAAGAATTCATTAGACATTGCTCCATTTTAGATATTTTAACACCGTCAAAAGGGTCGCCCGATACATAAAGTATTGTGTATTCACACAGGGTCCGGAGGGTCGCACCTTAATGAGTGTGATGTAGATAGCCTACCCTAAAGCAAGCATTAGGAGCTGTTTTCACAACTCGAACTTGTAACCTACAAGTCATAAGAAGATAAATTTTATCGTTGCTCTAAGGCTCCGCTTCACAATATCAATATAATTATTTTTAAAAATAATTACAAGTAAGCATTCAGAATATGTAGAATTATAATCTAGAAAATAAAGACAAATTATATCTATTATATTTATTTGTGTGAGCTTGCTCATATTATCGGTTCCGACCCATACAAATTGAATATCCCATCATTATATTCTCTTTTGCTTCCCTCTCCCACCTTCTTCTTTTTCATATTATATCTATATGTACCTGCATTGTTCTAAGGTGCTATATTTCTGTAAGTTAGGTTTCACTCTAAAAGTCTCTCTCTAGTTTCACTCAATATCTTTTTGAGCTTACTTCTTCTTGTCTTCTATTTTCTGTTTCCATATCTTTATTCCTCTCCCTCTCAATTGCATCATTGACTTGTACTTTACACTAAAAAACTTATTCATGTGCTCACGATTCAATTCATCTTCCCTCATGTTTCTCTCCAACTCGAGTACCGATTGCAGTTTCTTGTCACGACCCATTTTAGATTTTCAAAATGGGTGTCAAAATTTACATTCGATAGACGAAAAAGTGCTTCAAAATCAAGAAGATCAAAGACAACAAGAAGATCATGTCAAGAAAGAAGAAGATGTTAAGGATTCTTGTTTGAAAGTTAAAGAAAATGAAGAAGTGAAAATTCCAACATCACCAAAATGTAATACTAAACAAATGATTTGTCCACCAGCTCCAAAGAAACCAAAGTCAATTCAAATTACAAAGAGAAAACAAAGAGTGTTTCTTGATGTTTATGATGAAGTAAAATCAATGTTTCCTCCAGCTTTATTAGCAGATCTTGGTAACAAAATCAAGAAAGTTAGGAGAGAAAGTTCCATTTTATAAGTTTCTTATTTTATTTTAGTTTCTTACATATATGATAGATCTTTTACTGTGTACTCAACCCTACTAATTAAGAAAAAGGGAAATTCTCAGGTTTCTGTAACTTTGTTTAATTTAATTCCAATATATATTAACAGTATTGACAACGTACAATTGATGTTATGTTGTTACTCAAGTATATTACATTTACTTCATTTCTATCATTCAATCTTGTAATATATTCTTTTTCACTTTCATTTTTTCATTAATATGTTCATGAATGGCCAATCTTTGCAACCCTAAAACTGGATCTGCAGATCTAGGGCACGAGTTCTTTGGGTTTAACTGAACTCAATCTTCAACGCGAATTATGTATGCTTTGTAAGAATATTAAAATATATTCATATAATGAGATCATTCTATATTTTGAATTTGCACTGTACAAATCTCTAGAATTGTGCATGCTAAAGAAGACGGTATAGGATACGAAATACTTCTCTACATATTTTTATATTTGAAAACAATCTAACTTTAAATTCTTTAATTTGGTTTAATGTTAATCACATATATACAGAAATCTCACACCATGTTTAGTACCCCAAATTTAAATTTTTTTTGTTGTTGCTAAACTCTGTATCCAATCAAATACTGTAACATAAAATGAAACGGAAAGGGTATTTAGGGTTGATTAGGGTGCATTTTATTTGCTTTTTTTCCTACTTTTTTTATTAAAAAAATGTTTCACAAAATAGAAAAATGAAAGATATATTTTTGGCAATATGACTTTTACCAAGATATGGAGGAACACAAAAGACAGCATTGACTTCACCAAGACGCAAACATGCCTTTACTGCATAGTTTTCAT
Organism: Nicotiana paniculata; assembly: GCA_005239505.1. Taxonomy (NCBI): domain Eukaryota; kingdom Viridiplantae; phylum Streptophyta; class Magnoliopsida; order Solanales; family Solanaceae; genus Nicotiana; species Nicotiana paniculata. The sequence goes on along the minus strand of ML326223.1, from coordinate 10,132 downwards.
CAAATGCCAATAGAAGTAAATAAAACCGTGAAAGAGTATATTCTCTGTGCCAGAAATTTAACCAAATACTTTTGTACTTCCTCCGGTTCGTAATAAGTGATTTCGAAAATAGATTAAAATATTTATTCCCTCTATTTCAATTTATGTAAATATGTCTGATTGGGAGTTTAAGAAAAAATAATTGTTTTTGGAATTTGTAATCCTAAACAAGTCAAAAAGGGGCCCAGAGTATTTGTGTGGTTATAAAAGCTTCTCATTAAGGGTAGAATTGTAACTTTAAGCTAAATTATTACTAAATTTAGAAATGGGTCATTCTTTTTGGAACAGACCAAAAAGGAAATAAGTTCACATAAACTGGAACAGAGGGAATATCTTTTAATATTAATTATGAATAAAATTGATCATATTAACATTTATTATTTCTTTACGTAAACACTCCCAACACTATTTACTCCACGGGTAATGTAAGAAAAAATAACTAATTCATTTTTAAAAGCTGGAAAAATCACTTATTTTGGATCATAAAAATCTAAAAAAATCAGTTATTGTGAACGGGAGAGAATAGTAAATAATAAAGGGGTTTTTCCCCTAACTTCAAGGTTACAATAATATTATTATTGCTTTTAATTTAGATCTTAAGAGTATAGTTTAATTGGAAAAAGGGAAGTTTTTAAGTGTTGTTTTATGGTTGGACTCACTTCCCATGCACTCATCATTAACTTTTCAGACTCTTTTTCACTTTTTATCACATGAGACAACCTCTTATTTTGGTGCAAAGTACTATTGCAATAACCCACGCCATGTGACTAGTACTAATACTAGTTCTTTTGCAAATCTCTACAGCAAAAAACAAAAAATGGAAAATATATACTTCACCAATTAAATATCGAGTTTAACTTTTACATGTTAATAATATAAAAAAATTACTCCTATAAGATAACTTAACACATAATTACATATAATCGTTTATATTAAATAACTTTAGTAACCTGAAAATAAGTGTGAGCTAATTTTTTCGTTAAATTTATGTCTAAACTTCTCTACTATTTTAGTTGTTTTCTTGGGGTTTAAGATTCCTAACGTTTAAACTCAAAAAGTATAATCGTTCTCTCTTTCTTACGATCTAACCATCAAGGAGATTAATTTAGATTACTCCAATAAATTAATAGCATAACCGACTGACCGTAACAAGAGATTTACCCAATTTATTGTAAAAATCTCCGCAGTCGTTTATTGGGTCATGCAAACTAAAAAATGCAAGGTGATTGTTTGACACAATAAGTTAAAATACACAAATAATGTAAGATTTTTATACTATCGATGTAAATAAGTTAAATACATTATTGCATTTTAATCTGTATAATTCTTTTGCGCTTAAATTAAGAAACTGAATTAGGTTTCATTATGAATCATGTTCTAGAGAAAACCTCGTGGTCAAGTGTCCAAGTTAAGAGCCTCATTCTTTTATTACAATTTATCTTTTGATATATATATCTTAATTATTAAACACTAACCAAGTGGTTTTTTGTTTTCCTTTGTCATCATTAATCACGTATATGTAACCAAAATTACTTGAATAAGTAATTGTTATGAAATTAATTTATTAGTATTGTATTTTTTGGCTTTCTTGAGGCACGTATGTAATATGCGGCTACCAACTCCATGACTGATTTTAATGTAAAATCAATTATGATTGACCAAGCTTATAGAAAAAGCTACTTGAAGAACAAAAGAAAGAAAAATCCTAAATGATAATTTTATTTAATACGAATATATTGTTTTTGATTGGATTAATTTGTTGAAAGCTTTGACGGAAGGGAGTTTTGACACAATAGTAAAAAAGTTAGTTATTGTGTGACTATCATGTTGTTTAAGCGGCGAAACAACCTCTTATGAAAATACAAAATAAAATTGTGTATATATGAGATTCAATGTAGTCCGGCTCTTTCTCAGATCTTACGCGTAGCGAAAACTTAGTGCACTTAATTGCAATTTCTTTTTGTTGGAAGCTTTGACATAAAAATCCATAAGTTGCAGCCGGCCATATATAGTTAGTATTGTAAAGTGAAACGGATAGGTAATTAATATTAAAGAATAGTTATAAATAAATAATGATAAGTATGCAGTAAACACGCTAAATTAATTAAATGATAAGTAATAAGATTTTGACTAAACTTATAATAAATGCCCAAATGGCAAGCATATGTTACCGTCGACAAGCTTGTGCCCTTGCTGGGCACAGACTAATTGTCTTCTTTCTACTGTTTCAAGAATCTCAAATCTGTTACTATCCAAATAAAATATAAATAGCTAGTACGTGTGTGTTTTCAACATATCGTTAGCATGAATTTCGACGATAGTTTAGTTCCTATTTAGATTTAATTTTTATTATGCACCCGTTTGAGATTATATTTGGATTCAACAAATTTCGATGAACCATGAAATTTTTACTGTTAACTTCTTTATAATATTGAACCCCTTTGTTTGAAATTTTGTATCCATCACGGGTTGTCAGATCGGTTTGCTTGTTATTGTCCTTCCCCTCTCCCCGTCCTAGACCGAGAGTCTACCGAAAATAGACTCTCTGTCATCTTAAAGGCAGGGATAAGGTCTGCGTACAGTTTACCCTCCCTAGACCCCACTTGTGTGACTTACACCGAGTATGTTGTTGTTATTGACTAATTCTTAGATATCAACCCTTTAGAGTGGCTATCTAGCTTCATTTCTACCCAAAAGTTGTCATGGGATGAAATTCAAAAATAGGCAGATTTAAAAGTGATAATTGAAAAATAGTCGCACTTTCAAAAGTAATCGAAATTTAGGCACTGTTCATGTAAAGATAAATCTGAACGAAAACACTGTTCAAATTCCGAAAAATATTCCAGCATAATATAATGAAGTTCGAATTTTTTACATGTGAATTTCCAGCATAATATACTGGAGTTCCAACATAATATACTGGAGTTCCAGCATAATATAATGGTCCATCATAATATGCTGGAAGTTCATACACAGGTGCTCCAATCTCCATTATATTATGCTGGAACTTTCCGTGTGTTGGAGACCTGGAGTTTCAGCATAATATGCTGGATACACGGTGCAATAATCTCCAGTATATTATGCAGGAACTTTCCGTGCTGCAACAAAATAGTGGCTATTTTTTTATGACTTTACAATTATTGACTATTTTTAATTACTAGTCCGAAAACTGGCTAGTTCACGCTTGGGGGATGTGTATAAATAGCCACTAATAGAAGATGTCTTTATTTTAAAGACAGTATTTTAAATGTATTTATTCTTTAGCCATTAGTTTAATGAATTTTTACCTGACTGGACGAAAATACCCTTATGCTATAACTTCTCAAGGAGGAGGTTGAACGTGATAGACATCCTTTGAAGGTATTTTTTTCATCTCATTCAATTTGACATATTTTTTTGTATCCAATTTATCATATTCATGGGGATTTGCATAAGCTTTCACATTATACCTGATTTTAATTGATGATCATTAGAATAAATAAAAGTATTCAAATTAAAGCTGGTTTAGTAATACACAGTTTATATTAAAATTTAGACTAAGAATATTCCAAATAACTATCAAGAAAGCGAATAAAAATAAATTTAACTCTTAGTAGCAGTGAGATTTCAACTGCTAGAGTGTCAGTTGGGTTGATTAGAGGGAGTTGATACTATTCAATTGCATAAAGATATACTTATTTATTTGCTCATTGATTTTTTTGTTAAATCATACGATTGCACTATCTAAGCAAGTTAGATAAGGACACTTGGTCCTTAACTTCAAGTTTCAAGTTCAATAGTTAAGGATAAGCAGTCCTTAACTTCAAGTTTCAAGTTTAAAAGTTAAGGACAAGCAGTCCTTAACTTCGTGTTTCAAGTTAAAAAGTTAAGGACAAGCAGTCCTTAACTTTAAGCTTCAAGTTTAAAAGTTAAGGACAATAGGTCCTGAACTTCAACTTTCAAGTTTAAAAGTTAAGGACAAGCAGTCCTTAACTTTAAGCTTCAAGTTTAAAAGTTAAGGACAATAGGTCCTGAACTTCAACTTTCAAGTTTAAAAGTTAACTACAAGCAGTCCTTAACTTCAAATTTCAAGTTCAAAAGTTAAGGACAAGCAGTCCTTAACTTCATGTTTCAACTTAAAACGTTAAGGACAAGCAGTCCTTAACTTCATGTTTCAAGTTAAAAAGTTAAGGACAAACAGTCCTTAACTTTAAGATTCAAGTTTAAAAGTTAAGGACAAGCAGTCCTTAACTTCATGTTTCAAGTTAAAAAGTTAAGGACAAACAGTCCTTAACTTTAAGTTTCAAGTTTATAAGTTTAGGACAATAGGTCCTGAACTTCAACTTTCAAGTTTAAAAGTTAAGGACAAGCAATCCTTAACTTCAAGTTTCAAGTTCAAAAGTTAAGGACAATAGGTCCTTAACTTATAGTTTTCAGTCCTTAACTTCAAGTTTCAAGTTCAAAAGTTAAGGACAATTGGACATTAACTTATNAAGTCCAAAAGTAAAAAACACTTCGTCCTTAACTTTTATGAACACATTTTCAAAATTTTGCCTGCTACTCCATTTCTCGTTCATTCTTCAACAGTTGAAACCTATCAAAATAAGTACATGTCATTTTTGTTTTTGCAATCAAAGCTCTTTGGAAATGTTCCACTGCATTTAATTCTAGAAACAGAAGAATGAAAAAACGAAATACAACTATGAGATTCACAAATAGTGGTATATCTTTACTCAAATAAGCGGGCAACGAATATCAGGAAAATTTGAGAAACATGGGCAATCACATTCTAATAACGATATTTCAAGTCTTTAGAAACATTAATGTGTCACCTCATTTTGAATACCCAAAATTTCAGAGAAGAAACGAGAGCTTAAGTGATGGAGAGAAGAGCGAGTTTTGAGATTTTGATAATGAAAAAGGGTTGAAAAGAAAAGAGATGAAGAAAGGGTAAGAATGCCTATCCATATTAATTATAACAAAGTAATGGCTATATATGCTCAGCATTGAAATTGTTGGCCAAATACTAAATAGCATCTTAAAAACTGATCACCTCACGCCATTACCGGTCCATGAATCCAATGTACAAAATAACAAATGTTGGCTAGCCATTTTTCATTAGTAACGCGGACTAGCCACATTTCATTAGTAATGCGAGCTAGCCACTTTTCATTAGTAACGCGGACTAGCCACATATTGAAAAGTAATCACGGTCATAGAGTTTGAAACTACAGGTAAAACTTCTTGGAATCCATGACCTTCAATATTGGTGGTGCTCCTGAGGTTTGATCGACCCTGAAATTGTAGATTTCCGTCTTTTTGTGATTGGATTCGATTTTCTTTTCTTCCGATTCTTCTCATTTTTTCAGTTCCTCGAGCATTTTTATGATTTCGGGGTTAGTCCCGGGCTCGACATCACTCGGCCTCTCTGTGACTGGTTCGCTTCTGCGAGCGATTTTCAGGGGCGGCTCGGGCTCAAGCTTGATGGGGGAGCGACTCTGGTTCTGCAGCTGGGCTATCGCTGCCTATTGAGCCTATATCATTTCGAAGAGCACTCGTAAGTTGATCCCATCTCTTTCACCATCGTGTGCATTTTGGGCTACCGATCGGACTCCCCCGCGAATGTAGTTCTCCGGATCGATAGGCAAACTTGTATTGATAGGCCACATGTGAGTTAGCGTTAATTAGGTCTGTGGCCGAAAATCCGTTAGGATTGAATGGGGGCACCTTGTTACTAGGTACCATATCGTTGTTCTCGACATGATGACCGGACTCAGCATCCACGTTTAAAGGGACAGATTGGGAGTTCGACATTTTAAACTTTGACCTAAAATTAAAGACACTTCAAAGAACAAGTGTAAAATAGGGTGTGTTATAGAAATTTGTATCAAATTGCCGCTATTATCCTTAGTCCCATGGTGGGCGTCAAATTGTCTACCCTCCGAAATGGATAACAATTAAATTTGTAAGTAGTTTTAAGGATACACAGACTAATTCGATAAAAATGATAAGTTGCGTTAGATCAAACAAATAAAGATAATTCAAACCACGTGAGGAGGATAATTCCAGCCTTGATGAAATATCCACCCTCAATCCGGACTCACAATGGCCAGCACTGATGAATGAGAATAAGTTTAATGACAGTGAAAATAATAGTATATTGCCTTGGTATGCATATGTTACAATGTGTTCAATGAATAATCATACTCCCCTTTATATAATATGAGAGTTTTACCCTAAGTACAATTCTATAAAAGGTAAAAAATTCTTTTGTTTAACTGATCACCGGTTCTCCATCAATACGTTCCGAGATCCACCCCCTGATCTTCGATCGGTCGCGGATATTACAGCTTTCTGTTAGTCGTGCTTGGTTGCCTGACAATATTTTTTGAAGTTCTTTGGGATTTGGACCGATCCCGGATCATGGCCCCGATATTCTCGAGGGTGGGTGTCATGCCCCCGGACTCTGACTCGATGAGACCCTTGCATCGATTCCGGTCCCTCGTCATCATGTCTCTAGCTCAGTTTAGCGTATCAGAAGCCGGGGTGTACCATGAGCTCGGTTTTACTCGTATACAAGCTCTTTTCATTTTTTTGTTTAACTGATTTTTGCCCACCTTTGCAACAGAAGTGGAAAGGGCTTGATTAACATTTCGGATCGTGCTGTTGGTCTTGACCCAATATTAGGTCTTTGCTTTTTTCTTGTTGAGCCAATTTCTAGTCCAACTTTATTAGAAGTGTCAGTATATCCACGAAAAAATAGCACGGGCTAATAAGTTTTCGGACTGGTCATTCAAAAATAGTTAGCATTTGTAAAGTCATTAAAAAATAGCCATTATTTTGTCGCAACACAAAAAGTTCCAGCATAATATACTGGAGATCGGTGCACCTGTGTATGATCTTCCAGCATATTATACTGAAACTCCAACACGCGAAAATTTCCAGCTAGAAGTCCACTATATTATACTGGAACTCTAGTATATTTCCAGTATATTATACTGGAACTCCAGTATATTATACTGGAGTATTTTCCGGAATTTATATAGTGTTTTCATTCCGATTTATCTTTACATGAAAAGTGACTAAATTTTAATTACTTTTAAAACTGTAGCTATTTTTGAATGACCACTTATAAATCTGGCTATTTTTAAATTTGTCCCTGTATCCACTTTTGAAATTTCAAGTGGTATCGATCCATGAATCCAATGTACAAAATGACACATGTGAGCTAGCCACTTTTTATTAACGCGGACTAGCCACTTTTCAGCCCCTAATTGAAAATAATCATTGTCATAGAGTTTGAAACTACAGGTAAAACTTTATGACATCGAATATATTTCAATTACAAGGGGGTGAAACATGGCTATTTGTGAATTTTATCCAGTACTTTTAGGGGTAGGGTTATGAAAAATAATGTTTTTCGTAAATGGTGCCAAAATAGTACTACTCTAATTATGGATATTTATGTTATTTATGAAATTTCTGGATAAATATTTAAATTATTTTTAACTAAGCCCTTGTTTCTTCAATTATTAGTGGTTTAAATTTTAACATAAATTTAAGTTGATACTATAAATATTTTTTATATACGAAGATTAATTCGTTACAACAGATTACTTACATTCTTATCGGTTTTCTATTATTTCTATCATAAAACTTTACTTGTAATCAGTTTATAGTGATATAATTGTTTAAACATTAATTTTATAAATAGTCGTTCAAGCTTAAACTCTTTTGGAAGAATGACATTTAGCCGTTCTTAAAACAATAGCTGAAAAAATATATATTTTTGTATATATATACTGTTATGATACTGTATTTATAAAATAATTCTGAGAGAAAATAAAACAATATACAAACAGAAATGTAAACGAAACAAAAGTTAATTAGAGCCCACTGAATTCACATTGTTTCCTTAAGAAATTTAATCTCCTCCTAAGACCCAAGGTTATGGATTATTTCCTTCCAGGATAGAACAAATTACACACTGGTGTAGTGGTACTTCAAACCTGTAACGACCCGGTCGGTCGTTACGTAGAACTTGCATTATAATTACTGTTATTTCCTTGTCATAGGTTGGTTATACTATTTATGATGTGTTAGTGTTGGTAGGCTCGGAATCGGAATGGTTGTAGTGAGAATTTAGTCACTTAGTCTTTAAGAATAGCCTTAAAGTGGGAGAAGTCAACTGAGAGTTGACTTATTGGTAAACGACCTCGGAATGCGGATTTTATGGCTCAGATAGCTTCGTTAGGTGATTTGGGACTTAGGAGTGTGTTCGGAATAATTTTGTGATGTCCGGTGTAGAATTAGGTTTGAATTGGCGAAAGTTAGTTTTTGGTGATTTCCGGTCGGCAGTGAAAAGTAGGCCATCATGGTCGGAATGGAATTCCGGAAGTTGAAATATATTCGTAATGTCATTTTGGATATGTCTGCAAAATTTCAGGTCAATCGGATGTGTTTTGGATAGTTTCGGCATTGTTGGTGGATTTTAGAAATTTCAAAGTTCTTAAGCTTGAATCCGACATGATTTTAGTGTTTTGATGTTATTTTTGGTGTTTCGAGAGTGCAACTAAAGTTGAATGATCATTTATGATGTGTTGGTAAATTTGGTTGGGGTCTCGAGGGGCTCGAGATTAATTTCGGGTGTTAACGGGCACTTTTAAATTTAGAAAAATAGTTGCTTTGCTGGTGTGTTGCAGGTGTGAAATTCTTCTATGCGATCGCGGGGTGACGTATGAGATCGCAAAGGTTAGTTGGTGAGGCACATAAAATCACTCTATGCGACCGCAAGTACAAGGTCGCGATCGCAGAGAGAGGAATGAGGAAGCTAGTGCAGTCGTGTTTGGCTGGGCGCGATCGCATAAGGTGTTGGCGTGTGGGGAGGGGTTGACTGATTGTTCTGTGCGAGCTCAGGTGTAGCTACGCGATCGCGTAGGGTAGGATTTGGCAGTGCTTCGCGAACGCACTCTTGGAGCCACGATCACACAGTGTCCGGACCTAGGAAGTATTAATTAAAACCCTCCGCGACCATAACCCACTTTTCCACCATTTTTGAACAGGAAGAAGCTTTTGAGGCGATCTTTAAGACATGAAATCATTTTTCTTCATTGAGGTAAGGATTTTGAACCCTAAAACTTAATTATATGTGATTAAGGATTAAATTATCACCGTTTAATTTTATGAAAATCAGTAGAAAAAGATGAAATTATGGCTTGAGATTATGAGACCTTTAGAGGATGATTTGAGGGGTCAAACGAACTCCGATTTTAGAGTTCTTTATATGTACGGACTTGTGAGATGATGGAAAATATGTTGGTATAAAATTGTCGAGTTCCGAGATGCGGGTCCGGGGGTCGGGTTTTGGCTAATTTCGAATTTTGTGCTAAAATTGGTATTTTTCAATTGGAATTCATTCCCTTAGCATAATTTGATGAGAAAGATATGATCTTTATAGATTTGGAACACTCAGAAGTTGATTCGAGAGGCAAGCGGGTTGTAGAGTAGCTTTTCGGGTTAAATCCTGTCCTGAGGGTATGAAACCCCGGACTTTACATCCTTTCACGGATTTGGAGTGACGCACACACTGGACGACGAGTGTGGGGCGTGCACGAATTGAAAATTTGGAAAATGTATCTTTTTAGGCAACTATTGAGTTGCGAAACCGCTTTTAAAGCATATGGTTATTAGTATTACTATGTTTTGTTATACTTGGACTGTAAGCCATGTTTGGGGCCTAGTGCCGATCTGTTTTAACCCCTTGAGGGCTATTTTACTGATATTCCTCACTTTGAAACTATGATTTTACACTCAGTCTTTCTTGTGAAATTGTTGACACTCTTATTTGATAATATTACTATTTCTTGAAATGAGATACTATTTTGGGTCGAGAATCCCATTTTATTTATGACCCGAATGGCATGCTGAGAGTGTCTAACTGAGTGAGGACGAGGGCCAATATTGTGAGGATGTTATGATATGAGAGAGGCCGAGTGCCTGAGAGTGATTGATGCCATAATTTGGCTTGTTTATAGCGCTTGGGTTGTAGGAGCCTGTCACGCCCCAAACTAGGGGAGGCACGACTGGCACTCGATACTGTATTCGATCGAGTTAG
>MDKI01103632.1:0-28634 GCA_005239505.1 Nicotiana paniculata | reverse complement strand
AATAATAATGCATAAATACGGCACGGAATGTCCCCTCGTGCTAGATAACGTAAACACGGCACGAAATGTCCCTTCGTGCTAGATAACATAAACACGGTACGGAATGTCCCCTCGTGCTAAATAACATAAACACGGCACGGAATGTCCCCTCGTGCTAAATAACATAAACACGACACGGAATGTCCCCTCATGCTAACATAACATAACATGACACGGAATGTTCCCTCGTGCTAAATAACATAAATAAGGGCACGGAATGTTCTCTCGTGCTAAATAACATAAACATGGCACGAAATGTTCCCTCGTGCTAAATAACATAAACATGGCACGTAATGTTCCCTCGTGCTAAATAACATAAACATGGCACGGAATGTTCCCTCATGATAAATAACATAAACAACAATTAACAAGAGAAATCAACAATAAGAACCATAAATCACAACGCCCCGGAAAGGGAATCAACGACGCAACAGTATCATCAAGAGTATAAACAACAATAGAATTCATACCATCCCGACAAGGAAGTCAACAATGAAAACAATATCATTAACAGCATAAACGGTAATAGAAACCATAACATCCCGCCAAGGGAGTCAATAAAGCAAACAACATCATCAACAACGGAATAATAAGAGAAATCACAAAATCCCGGCAAGGGAAACAGCTATAACCAATATCACCTAAACAGTTAACTTCACGGAATAAGCTCAACTTCAACAAAGGCTCAGTAATAGGCAACATCAAGGAAATACCAATAACATAAATGTCTAACAATTAGAACTAAGTAGCACTTAAGGGAATAATCATACAAATCACAATGTAAACTCACAGACATGCTTGACTCCAACGAATAAATGTTCCAACTACGGCTAGTTGACTATAAGGCTAGATGACACTAATTATAGTCGATTAGGCAAGCTAGGAAGAAAATATAGCATGATGATAAGAGAAGTAGAATATTCAGTTAAGTCAAGTAAAGTCAAATAGCCAACGAAGGAATCCAAAAGACAAGTAACTCTAATTTAAACAGGAAGGGATGAAATTAACAACCAAGGATTCAAATGTAACAATTACAAATCATACACAGGTAATATAAGAACCTACGAATCCTAAAAGGCCAATTTAATTGCAAATAAGTCCGAGTACACACTCGTCACCTCGTTTACTCGGACTACAATCAACAAGGAAGACTTAACCCTAAGGGGTAGTTTCCCCCACACAAGGTTAGGCATGATACTTACCTCGGCGGCGACTACTCGGTACTCTAAAATGGACTTCTCAGGTGAAAAGACCTCCGGACGGCTCAAAATCACTCTAAAATAACTTCAAAATACACATAAAACTTGTAAGGGACTATTCCGGTTAATAAAGTTTCAATCTTTACAAAAATATAAAAATGGACCCAAAATTCGACCCCGGGGCCCGCACCTCGGAATCTGACAAAATTTATAAATTTCGAACACCCATTCGATTATGAGTCCAACCATACTAATTTCATCAAACTCCGATAACATTTGGTCATTCAAATCATGAATTTTCATTTTTGAAGTTTTCTTTCAAAACCTATAACTCCCTCAACCCAAAACACAAATTAAATTAAAAAAACAAGAACTAATTCATGAAATATAATTAATTATAGTGGAAGAACACTTACCCATTCGATTAGTGTGAAAAACCCTCAAGGAATCGCCCAAAACCGAGCTCTAGAAGTCAAAATATGTTTAAAATGGTGAAACCCCGATTTTGCAAACTTATATTCTGCCCAGGAGCTTTGTGAATCGCGATCGCGGGAATCGAGGCGCGATTGCATAGATGGAATTAGCTGCTGGTGTAAGATGTGCTTCGCGATTGTGGAGAATCTTATGTGATCGCGTATAAAGGGCAAGCTGGCTTCTGCGATCGCGGATGGAGTTATGCGATCGCAGTGAAGGAAAATCTGGGGGTCCAAAGCAACACTATGCGATCGCGACTTCACCTATGCGATTGCATAGTAGGAAACCAGATGACAGGTTCAGCAGTTCAAAAATAGGAAAAATGGACCCGGAATCTATCCGAAACACACCCGGGACCCCGTCTAAATGCACAAACAAGTCTTATAACCTAATACAGACTCTCTTGAGGTTCCAAATGACATAAAATAACACTAAAACGACGAATCAAACCAAAAATCAATGAAATTCCTTAAAACTTCTTTAAACATCAAATTTTGCATTTAAGGTCCGAATCACATCAAACAAAGTCCGTTTCGTACCAAACTTCACAGATAACACATATAAACCATATCGAACCTGTACCGGGCTCCAGAACCAAGATACGGGCCCGATACCACAGGTTTCACATAACATTTCATTTTCAAAAACCTTTATATTTTTCAGAAAACAATTTTTCTTTAAAAATTCATTTCTCAGACTTGGGACCTCAGAATTAGATTCCGGGCATACGCCCAAGTTCCATATTTTCCTACGGACCCTCCGGGACAGTCAAATCACGGGTCCGGGTCTGTTTACCAAAAACGTTGACTGAAGTCAACTTTATTCAATTTTCTAATACAAAATTATTATTTTTATCAGTTTTTCACATAAAGGCTTCCCGACTACACGCCTGGGATGTGCACACGAATCGGGGTGAGATAGAAAGAGGTTTTCATGACCTCGGAACATAAAATTAGCTATAAATATACGGGATGACCTTTTGGGTCATCACAAAATCCGACTCGGAGACTGAGCCCGAAACAGTGAACTAAAGCGCCTAAGGGCCAAATGCGTAAGAGCCCAAGTCTCCAGCTACAGGTCGTACCAACACAAACGCCTCAAGGAAGATTTAAAAACGTAAGGGCCGATGAGCTCGAGTCGAATCCGACTCAGAGACTGAGCCCGAAACGGTTAACTAAAGCGCCTAAGGGCCAAATGCGTAAGAGTCTGAGTCGCCAACCAAACTGAAGGTCGTACCGACCCAAGTGCGTAAGATCCCACGGGCCAACCTAAAAATCCTCAGGGCCAATTTATAACCCAAGGGTTTTATCTCAAAGTCACGGCTCGTGGGCTTCTCGAGAATTGTGTTGACAGCGACCTCTGCGAGGCTATTTATGTCACATCATTTAATGCTCTGAAGGGACTGACGTCATAATAGGGGTGTCGAAGAGGCAAAAGTTCAAGACCGTTTCTTATCACTTCATTCTAAGAAATGCAGGGACTATCTGTATATGGCTAAAATCGGAGAGCCCGATTTTATGATCATTACGACGCTCAGAAGGCTCGAAGGTTCGAGTATTGGCATTAAGGGGGCATATCAAAGGTCGTCGACCTCGAGGCAGTGCAAATCAAAGGTCAACGTAGAAAGGCAGAAAATTCCCAAAGGGCACGTGGTTAAAGTTGACAAAATAGTACAAGCCCGTACCGCGATATTGAATGGATGTACCAACCATCTCTCTTTGCATTAATTACACTTGTACTATGTTGGGATTCCCCCTCATATATAACGGGGACCATTGTCACTTTGTAACACACATGATACTCAATACACAAGACTAAGAACATTCTCTGCCCTCTAACTCAAACATTCTTTACAATTGTCTCACTGATTTATTATCTTTCATTTATTGTGTTCATTAATTTTTATTCATTCATTGCTCATTATAGATCATAAATAGGACATCTTAGAGGCCTTTGACACTGTCGAATCACTATCGATCGCGCATTATCGAGCCCCTGAGGTCAACCTCGAGACACATTCACACCGATCTCGAGACCCTGTCTCTCCACTGCTCGGTTTGCATAATCTTGTTATCCTTCACTTTTATTTAGTTTTACCACCTCTCACTTAGTATCTATTTCCTAAACAACCGGTATTAAAATAGATCACGTATTTTTAAAACCATAAAATCAAATATAATTATAATTACCATTTTCAAGGTAAACAAGTTACTCTCTGGACCACCTGCAAATTTTCAAAAATACACTGCAAGAACATATGCATAAATTATTGCATAAAGTTAGACATGATTCAAATTCCCTTTGGACTATGACGACTGTCAATGGATGGTGAGGATGACGTCCTTAGACCATGATGCCCGGGCCATGAATTGTATGGTAAGAGATTCGCAGGCCATGAAATGATGTTCTCGGGCCATGAAGATGGTTCCTCTAGACCATGATGCCTTTGAATAATGATGTGCAAGTTTGAGAGATCCTCAGGACATGGCATGATGTCTTCCGGCGATGAGGATGATGCTTTCAGACTATGACGCCTGCGGACAAGTTGGCTATATTTCATCCCATGAGGTGTAGAGGTATGATGCTAAAGGTGATAACAAGACAGAGCTTAGTATTATGCAAATGGAAGGTAATGCTTAGCCTTATGCAGAAAGTGAGGCAAGGCTTAGCCCCATGCAAGGATTGAGACAGGCTTAGTCTCATGCAGAGAGGAGGCAATGCTTCGCCTTATGTAGATGGGAGGCGGGGCTTAGCATCATGCAGGAATTGAGACAGGGCTTAATCTCATGCAGAGAGAAGGCAATGCTTAGCCTTATGCAGATGGGAGGCAGGGCTTAGTCTCATGCAGGAATTGAGACAGGGCTTAGTCTCATGCAGACAGAAGGCAATGCTTAGCCTTATGCGTATGGGAGGCAGGGCTTATCCTCATACAGGAATTGAGACAGGGCTTAGTTTCATGCAGAGAGAAGGCAATGCTTAGCCTTATGCAAATGGGAGGCAGGGCTTAACCTCATGCAGGAATTGAGATAGGGCTTAGTCTCATGCAGAGAGAAGACAATGCTTAGCCTTATGCAGATGGGAGGCAGGGCTTAGACTCATGCAGGAATTGAGATAGATCTTAGTCTTGTGCAGATGCAAGAGTAATAGTAAAGCATTCTTAGCTGACAATATGTTTTGTGTATAGAAATTGTGTTGTTACGCCTATGCTTATTATTCCTGCATCCAAAGAAAAATTTGTCAGTTTTGCGAGGGAGGTTGGTTCGTGTCTTTGTCTGCTTGATCTACTCCACTCTGCCTGAGGGTCCTGTTCAAGTTACCATGGGTAGCATTTGGCTAAAAAGTAAAGTTTCTTTCAAAAGCATACGTATATAGTTTTCAAAGACATAGTAATATGCAATTTAGAAATTAGTTAGGTGAACCAGTAACTGTGACATTATTAGAGACATTGCGAATTCCTTTGCCATAGAATTTGAGGGTCATCCTCAAAATTCTGCCCCAGTTAACTAAGTGACTTCCTGGCTATTCTATATGTTGCTGTTGGCTGAACTTGCTTCGGAATTTTAAGGGTCCTCCTAAAAATTCTGCTCCAGTTAACTAAGTGACTTCCTTGCTATTCTGTATGTTGTTGTTGGCTGAACTTGCTTCGGAATTTTGAGGGTCCTCCTCAAAATTCTACTCCAGATTTTGATTATGGGGAAAATGGAAATTTAATTGCATTATGACCGAACCCACAGGGTTGCCTACGTATCCCCTCTTAAACGGGAATCAGGTCGAGTGTAGTTAAATTTTTTCTCGACATCTTCTTCATCCATCCAGATCTGATGATAACCCGCGAAACAATCTACAAAGGATTTGGGTTCATGCTTTGCGCAATTGTCGATCAGTAAGTGTATATTTGGTAGTGGAAAATCGTCTTTGGGACTTTCTCTGTTTAAATCCCGATAGTCGGCACATACCCTGACTTTTCCATCTTTCTTCGGAATCGGCACAATATTGGCCAACCAAGTTGGATATTCAGACTCATATCTGGTTTGAACTTCCTGAGCATCTGCTTTACTGGTGGACACATTGGATTGGTGGGTAACTTGTGAGCCACTATGGATGTGCTCAACCCGGTCATAGCGTCATACTACCATGCAAAAATATCCTTATATTCTTTCAGGAAATGAGTGTATTCCTCTTTCTCTGATGGTGACAAATGGATGCTTATGCGAGTTTCTTTGATGGTTTCAGAATCTCCCAAATTGACTATCTCGGTTTTGTCCAGGTTGGACTTGGGATTGTTCTCAAAATTCTCAACTTCTCTGATAATTTCCTCGGGTTTCACATCTTCTTCTTGTATTTCATCCGAGTTACTGTCCTTGTGTTGCGTTGTCTCATTACATATCACAATCGTTGGTTCATCAAAATAAGAAATAGTAATGTTGTAGAGAGAAAGATATGAAAGAAATTAGTAATAATAAAACATCAAGTCGTTGGTAAATATAAAAATGTCAAACAAAGTGATTTCAATAACTCAAATAATGTTTTATGAAATGAAACATTAAAAATATTATTTAAAACAAAATGCTCAAGAAGAAATTGTTTTTCAAAAATAAATGATGCTAGCAGCCTTGCTACCCCGGGACTCGTCGGGCCCTTGATGGTGTAGCGGTCCCGTTCTTGATAAATGCTCCCTTCTCCACTGTCTGAATAGTAAGGTCTTCTTCCTCCTCCTCCTCGTCTATTACACAGCAATCCATGTCATCATCTTCTAAAAACAAATTCCTTAGCGCAACCAAAGCTTCTTTCTCCTCGGATCCCTATATTGTATCAGCCTGCTGAATGGTCTGACTCAGATGTGGAACTAGCTGCTCGATAGGGTAATAGGGACCACTCCATAGTGGTGACCAATTCCGATAATCGTGCCATGTGTACTTATATCCGAGCCCAAAGGTTGTACCATGACGTTTCAGCTATATTGGTTTTGCGATTCTTTGGAGATTCTTGCCAAGCCCGCTACCAGGTTCATACCCTCTCCATGCCAATATGCTTTCCATTTTTCCACTCCACCACTTATCCTTCTCTATTTCTTTAACACGCTCGATGCGATGGTAAGTTTCTCCACCTAACTTCCTTTTGTTCTCCACTAGTGAAACAATATGATTGGTGTAAATAGGATTGAGTGTGACTGCAAGTTTCTTAGGGTCATCACCTTCCCGAATAAGCCCGATTGACCCCTCGGGATCCCATTCTTCATCGATTTATATCACATTGACTCCTTCACCCCTATGATCTGGGAGGGGATTGTTTCAAACATTGGGTTCGGCCTCCTTGGCCTGTATGACCTTGGTATCAATCAATGTCTGGATCTTGTCTTTCAGAGTGCGACATTCATCAATGGTATGTCCCTTCATGCTAGAATGTTATGCACATGTCTTGTTTGGGTTGACCCATTGGGATGAGTTTTCCATATCCACGGCGAGAATAGGGGTGACAGATCCGGCAGCCTTCAATCTTTCATATAACTGGTCGATGGGTTCAGCAATAGGGGTGTATTGTCTGGGTGGTTTGTGATCAAAATTGGGCCTGGGTTTTTGATAGTTTGGACGAGCTGGAGGTGAATGATAGTAGGATGGTTGGGTGTAATAAGTGGTAGGCGGTGACGGGTTGAGGACATCTGGGGGGTGAAGATTGGTATGTGGGTGGAAGTGTTGGTATATGAATGGAGATTTTGGACCTTGGGCTACCATTACTATCCCTACTTCTTTCTTCTTTGATATGCCTCCCGATTGTAATGCTTTGTTCGTGGCCTGCAGTGCCTCAAAATTTGTTACCATTCTGCTTTTGATGCCTTTTTCAATCCTTTCTCTGAGCTTGCTGATGTCGGAGAACTTGTGATTCTCAATGACCATTAACCTCTCATAATATTGTGGATCTTGAGCTCTGACAAAGAATTTGTTCATATGCTCTTCTTCTAATGTCGGCCTGACCTTTGCTGCTTCTGACCTCCACCGAGTAGCATACTCGCGGAAAGTCTCTGTTGGCTTCTTCTTGAGATCCTGTATGTAGAAGACATCCAGTGCATTTTCTGTATTGAATCTGAATCTATCCATGAAGTCTGATGCCATGCTTACCAAATTAGCCCATTTCTTTGGATTTTGACTTATGTACCAAGATAGGGCGTCTCCAGTGAGGCTTCTCATGAACATCTTCATGCGAATCCTTTCGTCCTTCCTAACTCCTACGAGCTTGTCACAGTAGGTTCTCACATGCACCTTTGGGTCGCCCGTTCCATCAAAAATTTTGAACTTAGGAGGTTTGTAACCCTCCGACAGTTCCACGTCTGGCTGAATGCACAGGTCCTCATAATTCAGACCTTCAATTCATTTACCTCCTTCAACAACCTGGACTCGGTTTGTGAGCTTCTTGAGCTCCTCTTCCATGTTTTTAATGAGCAGGTCCTTCTCGGCGGATTCTAGTGTATATGAGATTTCTTGAGTGGAGTGGGGTAGGGTTTCCACATATATGGGATTGTTTTGATGAACTTCGGGGGTTTGGGTGTAGTGGTTATCATTGGTTGAATTTTGAGGATCGGGGATAGGCTGTGGGGTATTCTGAGGAGTGTGATAAGTGGTTTGCGGATATTGAGTCGGGAGATGCTGGTGTTGAGGGGTGTAGGTATGGGTAAAGGATTAGGATTTTGGGGAGGTGTTGCATATTGGTAGGGTGCGAGGATTTTGTGGACGTTGGTTTGGTGTGTTTTGAGGAGGTACTGGGTCTTGGGTGTTTGGTTGGTTGATATCTGGGACGTTTAGGGTGAGGGAGAGGTTTTCCAAGTTGTGGACCTTCTCAAGCTCCCCTTGCAATTCAAGTATTTTCTGTTCCAGACGTAAGACTAAATCATTTGGTACCGGAGTACTCCGACCATCGGAAGTTTCCACGTTCTCAGCATGTGTAGCGTTGTCTTTCCTGACACCAATCATATCGTCCATCTTAGCTTTTCCATTGCCTTTTGGATTACTTGGAGGAGGAGGAGGAGGAGGAGGAGGTGGAGGGCCTCTGGATCTGGTGTGATATGTTGATGATGCCAGTATGTGTGAACCAACCTTGGGGAATGGGAATAATCAAAAAGAAAGAAAAACAAAAAGGTAGCCAAGTCAGTGAGAATTATGAAAAAGTATTTGCAGTATTAAAACACATATTGCGGAAATGTAAATTCGCGTCCTAATTTGGGAGCCTCGTTGTGCCCGAGGTTGGCCTAGTGACAAGTAGATTTGGAGAAATTTAAAGCCAATAATTTCCTCATTTTATTAACGTGATAAATAAGACGAATATAAAACGGAAATAAATAAATAAGTCACTAATGGAATTTGCCTTATTACATTCGAAAAGTAATTCTAAAACAAATAAACCTAATCTATTTGGTCCCAGATGGACCTTCTCCAGGTTTGGCTTTCTTGGCTCCATCGATCAGGTTCCCCAGGTCGCGCATGTCCAGTAGTAGGTATGTCGTTGCTAGATGTCCTCCTTCGTTACCCTCGGCATTCTGGCAGATTATGACTCTTTTCCTTATCTTACCCTCTAACTCCATTAAACCCTGATCCAGATACTCCATCCTTTCCGTTGTCCTAGTAGCCATTTCCCTCCATTCATTGATTGCCTCCATATCGATCTTGTGTTGTTCCAAATGCTCGGCCTCGTACTCGTGAACTCTTTTGCGCAGTTTGTTATACTTCACATGTGCTTCAGCAACATCTTCTATGACTCTGTTTCCTCAACTGACCCCTGGCTCAACTATTCCTGTTATGATATCGTCCAACCATAATGGGTAGAAATACACATGCCCTGCATGGTATCGATCTGGTTCGATTGTGTCCTTTTCTGCAATGACCTTCAAGTGCCACATGTGTTGAGCTTCACATTTGTATGGGATTTCATCACCTTGAAAATCTGCTCTGTAGTGACTCATTCTGGAGACTCGCGGTATGACTTGTTTTCTACTAGCTTATCTCATAACCTTGATAGGAACATAGGGGTGTATTCCCCTTAACCCGATCAACACCAAATACTGAACATCCTTGGATCTGATGATGAATTCACTGGTAGGGAACCACTCGAACATCCAATGAACCTGGTCCTCGGTCAAATTGTTAAAAAATTGTACCCATTTTGTAGCATTCTCTGGTTGAGAAAACCTGTCTAGGATAAAGGTCATTCTTTTGGGGTGATGGAAAGCTATGTGATCATTCCATTGTCTTCGTGGAAACTCTTGGCGGTATTGGCCTCTTTGGAGATATTCCGACAACCAAATCTGTAGCAGCAAATTACAACCCTCGAAATGCTTGAACCCTTTCTGGAGCGATCCAAAGCCCGATATATTTATGCTATAATCATAGGAAAAATAGTGTATGTTTGTCCCTCGATTCCCTCCATTAAGGATTTGGTTACCATGGCCAGTCTAGTGTGAATCCTGTCCATTTTTCTTGAAAACACTATCATACCCAAAAACCAGGCGATGAACATGAAAACCCTATGATAAATCCAACCTAGGGAGGTGATGGAGAACTGGTCATGAAAGATACAGTAAGCTTTGTTGTGTTCGTATTGTTCATAAAGGAAGTCAAAAGGTATGTAGGACTTCTTCAAACATACCAAGTCATCGTTCTTTCTTAAGCCCATCATTTTCAGAAACCCCCCTGGGGGTGCAATTTTTTGGTACCAATAAACCAGGACTGTCCCAAGGTAGTCCAGTGAATCCCCCTATTTCCTCCAAAAGAGGAGTCATTTCTATGTTGCCAAAATGGAATACAGCCCTTTCTCCGTCCCAGAACATAGTAGCAGCTTCAATCAACATGTTGTTTGGTTGGATGTCTAATAAGGAAGGTAAGTTTCCAAGGACCCTTTTCACATGATTTTTGTCACTTGACGGAAGGTCCTCCCACCAATCTAGCAATAACGGTGGTATATCTGGGACCATGACGAACCTGGGGACTTCGTGCCCCATTTTCTGCAAAATAAACAAGGTTAGACTTTTTCCCCCTCCGGATTCTACTATTTATACATTAACGATTAGCATATCGGCATTTATTTCTAAAAATAATGCACAGATCGTGGTTGTGTCCGTTGGGATTATGGAAATCCCGGTGGACTTTGGACAAGGCTTTATTTAAAGGGTTACTATGCGTACAACATATTAACCTAGGCTAGGTTTGACCATGATGCATGTATAGTTATTATCAGAGTAAGGTTTCTATAGAGGTCTAGACTAGTACCCGCGGACCACTTGAGGGGGAAAGGCACAGAACTGTCGACTACACCGCTGGTCGACTAGTTTTACCATAAATAAGACTTTCCAAATTCAAAAAGGGTGATATAGGAAGAGCGCAAACACCCATCAAGTGTTGCTATGGTATTAGTTACGCATGAGTGGAATATGATGTTGAGCATGATTTATGAAAAAGGAAAATAACATGTTGTCAAGTATTTGCACGATGAAAAAATATATAATGTGGTATTGAATAATTGTAAAGGCAATTAAGAAAGAAAACAAGAAACAAGTCAGTTTTCATAGTAAAAAGTAATAAATAGGGAAGAGAAATCATAAATGAATGAAAATAGGAAAATAAATTCACATAGAGTGAAATGGGAAGGGGTGTGCAAGTTTAACGGAATAATAAATACATGTTTAAACACTAATTCACAAAATAGGTTCGTTATGGTAAGAGCCTAATAATATCCCCAGTAGAGTCGCCACACCCTCTTTTCCTCGCGAAATCAGGTTTCGACATTATTGGACAACTCCTTTTGAGAGGGTAAGGAATTGGAATTAAGAGATCCTCCACCTAACGGATTAAGGTGCGTTAGGACACCTAGAGAAGATAACTCATATTACCATTTTACATCACTGGAGATCGGGTAAGGGCTCAAATTACCTCGAGGGGAAGGTGTTAGGCACCCCTCGAGGTCCACAACGGTGGGTCCCGACTGAAATTACATTAAGCGAATTAGTCTAAGAAAAAGAAAGCAATTTGGATAAATAAAATACTCGATTTATTTTAGAACAGGAATGGGGGGGTCCTAAGTATTTTAGCCTATAGGATCACCCCGTGCAATACTTTGTAGCTCCCTCAAGTCGGGGTGCCACTAATAGTATTTAGCGCATGGACTATCATCTCCTACTATCCGATTACTATCTTTAAGTTGTTACTTAAGCATTCTAGCCGATTCTAGTTTGTTTCCTATGCGTGATTTACATGTCCCTTACTTATGGCCTTGGAGGTATTAGGACCTATATTTGGGATAATCCAAGCCTATGTTGCTCAAAAATGTAAAAGTCTAGGCGACAAGAAAAAACAATTAGGACATTCAGATCGCAAGCAAATATGGGCTCATATTAACCTCCACACATAAACAACAATGGCACGCAATTGATTGACATGCTTAATTTTGAAGTCTTCTAGGCAGGATATCTATGTGAGAAATAAGCAAGTAGTGATTTATAGAAGCAGTTTCATTAAGGCGAATGTCAAGACTTATTGTTTGGCTACTGATTTTATTCAATAATATCAGGGCCTTTCAGGCTGTAAGGAATCACAGTTTCGAATCTAGAATTGTTATCAAGACCTATAGGCATGGTGTCTAAGTGATTGACAGTGGTGATTGTATTCACAACCAAGTAGTATAATCCTATAGGCATGATATCTACGAGTGTGTTGGTTATTATAATATGGACATGACTTCTAGGCGTAGAATTGATTTAGCTTTAAAGACATGTTTCACATCTTTGTATTTCCTTTTGAACCTAAAGGCATGCTTTCTAATTATTGTACTGACTTAAGTCTTATAGGCATGATTTCTAGGTTTGAAACTGGTTCAGCCCTATAGGCATGGTATCTATTATTGAATTAATTTAACCCTATAGGCATGGTATCTATTGAGCAGTAATATGGGCAGAAATTGTACATATTAACATAAAAACAATTAAATCAAACATTGAGGTCCTATAGGCATGATTGCAAACATATGTTTGTTGGACAAGTTAATGCAACCTATAGGCAGGATTTCTAATGCTATTTTAATCCTATAGGCATGATTTCTAATGCAATTTAATCCTATAGGCAGGATTTCTAATATACAAGCATGGTACATCACTCACATGATTTTAACAAAGATGATGTAAAACAAGATTAACAGAACAAATGAAACCCTATTGGCAGGATTTCTACCTGAATTGCCCAAAGAAAATAAAGGCCCTTCCCAATTTTACTATACACCCCAGAATATGTTCATTACAAACTTATTGCAAACTAGAGTAATAAATAAATTACATAATAGTAATAAGATAAACTATAGGGACCCTTCATTAGGCCCAAATAAACCTGGGAAACCAGGCCTTCAAACCAATCAACTTTGAGGCTCATTTCATAGGGACAACATAGCCAAGAATGGGTGGTTCACCCATAGCACATATAGAACCAGGTTTCCAGTGTGTCAGAGTTCACAGGAGTCTCACATGGACCCTGAGCAGTGCTCACACTGGAGTGGTTGAGAACCTAAGGGACTAAGAGTGGAAGTTTTAAAAGAGTGACAGCAAAAGGAGGTAGGGACAAATTTTAAAACAGTGTTGAATTCAAAAGAAACAAAGTTCAGAACACAAGATTGCATTCAGCAAAACAAGCAAGGTTTGTAAAGTACATAGTTTCAAAGAGACCTAATTATACTAAGTGAGCATGCTGACATTTAGGACAACGATTGCTTAATCACATAAAAAATTTAGGCAAAATAGTCAGATTATCACATGACATGTTAGCAAACAAATTGACAGGGCTCATGAATTAAGTAACAATACATATCTGCAAAGTTAGGATAAGTTAACTAATTGCATACTGCTAGTATCTTTTGGAATGTAAAGTTCAGAACATGTGCAAGATTAACAAACAGTGTGCATAGACAAGTTTAAAGATTACGCCAGCTTTTAAGAGGATTCATATTATTCAAAATAAGTAATCTTAAATTAATAGTATTAACTACAGGATTAGACAAAGTCATAGAAGCATAAGGGAAGAATCATACTCGAAATTTAAACATGCTGGTAGAGCAACACCATATTATAAAAAACATAGAGAATAAAGTGACAAGGGATTAGGGTTTACCAGTTAAGTAGGAAAGCAAGTAACCGCAACAGTAAGTCCAGAATCAAATGGCCTTGGCTTTTAGCCGGCCAAGACCAGAAAAAATGAGCAAAGAGAATTAGAGTAAAGAATCTAAGTTTCAATGAGAATATTAGAGTTCGAGTCTGTCCTAAAGGGGAGAGGGGAAAGGGTTTAAATAGTGTTCAATTAGACAGACAAATAAGGGAAGTAATCAAACACATATCGGTAAGGAAAGAAATTAATCATAAAATCAATAGAAGTCAAAGTTCAGTCAATTAACAGGTTATAACAACGTGTAATTAGGCGAGTAACATTTAAAATAAGGAAATTATCAATTAACAATCAATTTCAAGGCAAATAAGGTAAGAAAATAAAGGAAACAGGGTATATTGAGCAGAAGTAAGGAAAGTTTTAGTCATATACGAAAAAGAAAAATATTTAAAAACAGTAAGAAAGGAAAGATTTAAACCCTAATTTTAGGTAAAACACATAAATCGGCAGAAATAAAAAGACAAAGAGTCACATGTTTCATAGAATGAACATAGACAGGAATATACTCAAAGAACACATAATCGAACCAGATCTGGTCCCAAAATAAAAGGTCTGAAACCCTAATATTAAGTAGACCATAAAATCGATAAAAAAAAAATAAAGGTAAAGAATCAAATATTTTAGTAAAATGAACATAGACAACAGGTTGTTCAAAAAGAAAAATCAGAATCGAACTAGGTTTGAAACCCAAATTTAGGGCAAATAAAGGAAATTAACAAGAATAGGCAGGTTCCGCATAATGAAGTGAATATAGACGAGATAATGCTAAAAATCAAAGTTTGAACCAATTTAGGTTCGAATCAAAGAGAATTTGAAACCCTAACCTTTAAAACTAAGTAAGAATCCACAAGAGATACGTAAAACAACTGTACTCACAAAGAATACGGGATGAACACGGACGAAATACACAATAGGTTAAGGATTTTGAATCAAATTTGGTTTGAATCTCTCATGCTCTGCTTGCCATTTTAGGCAAGTCATAAGGAAATACCAAAATCGGGTAGCCAATAAGGAGATAGGACCAGATAACATAAGGAATCATAGATTGATTCCATTCCTGGGGTTAGAATCAGGGAGATTTTGAGTGACAGTGCTAGGGATTTGAGACGAGAAGAAGAAGACAGAGTTTGAGGGCAGCGGAGTGGGTGAAATGTGTTAGGGTTAGACGGGTAGGTTATAATTAAAAAGGGGTGGAGTGGTACGAGCCGTTGATCTGCTGTGATTTAAAAAGGTTGGCTCGGGTGTTTTGGACGGGTATAGCTCTGGGTTAATGGGTATTTGGGTATTGGGAATTGGGGTATTGGGCTGGTGTATTGGGCTGGGGTAATTGGGTAGTGTATAGGTCCGAAATTGGGTTTTAGGGGCTATATTTTAAATACTCAATTTAATAAATAAATAATTTATAAAAAATAATTAATAAATATCAAAAATATCACTTTTGTATGAAATGATTTAAAATAATTACCTAACATTATAAAAATATGAAAAGTCATTTTCTTGTATAAATAATGTAATTATGCATATATATGGGCTATTATTGCAAAATATGCAATTTTAGCCTAAGGATACAAAAATACAATTATAATAAATATATTAAAAAAATTTAAAGCTTAATACGGATATAGTTGATGAAAACTAAATGATAAATCATCATAAAATTTATTTGAGATGCAACTAATAATTACTTGTATAATAAAATGTAGGAATAAATTGATTAAAAGCTTTTTTTAAAAATTATAGAAAATTATGAAAAAATACTTGATGATGCTCATGCACCATTTTGAAGGTATATATGTATTTTTGAGAAATATGAGGAAAAATTGGGTATCAACAATGAGGAGGTTTATTGAGGAACTTGCTCAGCCCATCAAGTTGCAGATGGCTAAGGAGACTGGGAGTGAGATTTCTTTTCAGGGGACTGCAAATATCACCAGGCGAATCGATATGGTTTTTTCTCAGGGAGGAGGTCAGGGATCTGACAAGAGACCTCGTCACTCCGTTGGGTTGAGTGGTACCTCATCTGGAGGCAGGGGTACTTTTGGTAGAGGCCATCCTCCCAAGTATTTTCATTCAGCACTTCAGGCATCCCACAGTGCTTCAGGGAGTCGTGGTCCTTATGTGCCTCATTCTGGACAAACAACCTGCATTACACCACCAGCTCCTATCAGTTCACCTCCTATTTAGAGTTAATGCCGAGGTTATCCGGCCCGTTCAGGTCAATCTCAGTTTTAGCAGCCACAGCACCAAGATGGATGTTTCGAGTGTGGTGGTTATGAGAATATTAGGAGGGCCTGTCCGATATTATTGGGCGTCCCACAATAACGTTAGGGTTCTCGTTCCCATATTCCCTGCACCAGTTGCTTCACCGCCTGCTCATCCAGCCAGAGGCAGGGGTCGGGCAGCCAGAGGTAGAGGACAGACTGTTAGAGGTGGAGGCCAGCCAGCTAGAGGCCGTCCTAGGGACGTGATTCAGAGTGGTCGTGCCCAGTCCCAATGTTATGCTTTCCCAGCCAGTCCTGAGTCTGAGTCATCTGACGTTGTTATTACAGGTACTGTTTCAGTTTGCAGTATAGATGCTTCAGTTCTATTTGACCCGGGTTCTACTTATTCCTACGTTTCATCCTATTTTACGTCATATTTGGTTGTGCCTCGTGATTTTTTGAGTGCTCCTGTGTATGTGTCCACATCTGTGGGAGATTCTATTATTGTAGATCGTGTTTACCATTCGTGTGTGGTTACTATTGGGACTCTTGAGACTAGCGTAGATCTTCTACTTCTCGATATGGTTGATTTTGATGTCATTTGGGTATGGATTGGATGTCACCTTATCACGCTATATTGGATTGCCACGCTAAGACAGTAACCTTATCCTTTCCAGGGTTGCCTCAATTAGAGTGGAAAGGGACTCCTGGCCATTTTACCAGAAGGGTTATCTCTAATATGAAGACTCGGCGTATGGTCGAGAAAGGGTGTCTAGCTTATTTGTCTTATGTCTGCGATTATAGTGCGGAGGTCCTTCCATGGATTCAGTACAAATTGCCCCTGAGTTTCCAGAGACGTTTCCTGCAAACCTGTCGGGGATGCCACCTAACAGGGATATTGACTTATGTATTGATTTGGCTTCGGGCACTCAAAACATCTCTATTCCGCCGTATTGCATGGCCCCGCCAGAGTTGAAAGAATTGAAGGAGCAATTGCAAGATTTGCTTGATAAGTGCTTCATTAGACCTAGTGTCTCGCCCTGGGGTACGCCTGTGTTGTTCGTGAGGAAGAAGGATGGGTCGATGAGGATGTGCATAGATTATCGGCAGTTGAACAAAGTCACTATCAAGAACAAGTATCCATTGCCGGGGATTGATGACTTATTTGATCAGCTTCAGGGTGCCAAGGTGTTTTCGAAGATTGATTTGAGGTCTAGCTACCATCAGTTAAGGATTAGGGCATCCGATGTCCCTAAGAAAGCTTTTCAGACTCAGTAAGGGCATTATGAGTTTCTAGTGATGTCCTTTGGGTTAAATAACAAATGACCCGGCAGGATTTATGGATTTTATGAACCGAGTGTTCAAGACTTATTTTGGACTCCTTTGTGATTGTTTTTATTGATGATATCTTGATCTACTCCCGCATTAGAGAGGAGCACGAGCAGCATCTTCGGATTGTACTTAAGACTCTGAGAGATAGCCAGTTATACGCTAACTTTTCACAGTACGAATTTTGGTTGGATTCAGTCTCTTTCTTGGGGCATGTTGTATCAGCAGAGGGTATCCAGGTAGATCCTAAGAAGATTGAGGCAGTTTAGAATTGGACTAGACCCACTCCAGCCACGGAAATCCTAAGTTTCTTGGGTTTGGCGGGTTATTACCGTCGGTTTGTGGAGGGGTTCTCATCTATAGCATCCCTGTTGACTAGATTGACCCAGAAGGGTGCCCCGTTAAGATGTTCAAACGAGTGTGAGGAGAGCTTTCAAAAGCTCAAGACTGCTTTCACTATGATGCCGGTGTTGGTGTTGCCCACAGGTTCAGGATCTTATACGATATATTGTGATGCATCCCGTGTTGGGCTCGGTGCAGTATTGATGCAGAATGGTAGGGTGATTGCATATGTATCACGGCAGTTGAAGGTTCATGATAAGAATTACCTTGTCCATGACTTAGAGTTGGCAGCCATTGTTCATGCGCTGAAGATTTGGAGGAACTATCTTTATGGCGTGTCGTGTGAGGTTTTCACGGATCATCGAATCCTATAATATTTGTTCAAGCAAAAGGATCTTAATTTGAGGCATAGGAGGTGGTTGGAGCTATTGAAAGACTATGATATCATTATTTTGTATCATCCCGGGAAGGCCAATGTGGTGGCCGACACTTTGAGTAGAAAGGCAGCGAGTATGGGGAGCCTTGCATATATTCCAATCGGTGAAAGACCGCTTGCATCAGATGTTCAGGCTTTGGCCAATCAGTTTGTAAGGCTAGATATTTTGGAGCCTAGTCGTGTTCTAGCTTGTACAGTCGCTCAGTCTTCCTTATTTGAGCGCATCAGAGATCGGCAGTATGACGACTCTTGTTTGTTGTTCCTTAGGGACACAATACGCCATGGTGGTGCCAAGCAGGTTACTAATGGAGATGATGGAGTTTTGAGGATGTAGGGTCGTTTTTGTTTGCCTAATGTGGATGGACTTCGTGAGTTGATTCTTGAGGAGGCCTACAGTTCCCGCTATTCTATTCATCCGGGCGCCGCCAAGATGTATCAAAACTTGCGGCAGCATTATTGGCGGAGGGGGATGAAGAAGGATATAGTTGCTCATGCAACTCAGTGTCTAAATTGTCACCAAGTAAAGTATGAGCATCAGAGACCCGGTGGTTTGCTTCAGAAGATAGAGATTCCTCAGTGGAAGTGGGAGCGTATCACTATGGATTTCTTTGTTGGACAACCATGGACTCAGAGGAAGTTTGATGAAGTTTGGGTCATTGTGGACAGGTTGACCAAGTCAGATCATTTCATTCATGTGGCAGTTACCTATTCTTCAGAGCGGTTAGTTGAGATCCAAATCTGCGAGATCGTTCGTCTTCACGATGTGCCCGTGTCTATCATTTCTGATCGAGGTACACAGTTCACCTCGCACTTATGGAGGGCAGTTCAACTTGAGTTGGGCAAGCAGGTCGAGTTGAGCACAGCGTTTCATCCTCAGACGGACAGACAGTCCCAGTGCACTATTCAGATATTATAGGATATGCTCCGAGTATGTGTTATATACTTCGGAGGATCATGCGATCAGTTCTTGCCACTTACGGAGTTTGCGTATAACAACAACAACCAGTCGAGCATCCAGATGGTTCCTTATGAGTCATTTTACGGTAGGCGGTGCTGATCGCCAGTTGGATTATCAAGACATAAAATACTAACTCAGGTCGTGATGGCGCCCAACACCGGGGTTAGGCAAGACCACACTTAAATTACTAAGGATTCTTCCTATACTTGATTAAACATCCCAACACATGCCAAGTTTTAAAGTTCAAAACATTAATTGAAAAAGATAGTAAGCCATTTTTAACCAAAAGCAGTCGTAAAGAGGTGTAAGCCAATATATATATACAGACCCGCAAACCAAAATAACCACCACGTGTGTGCCAGGAACTAGTGTCACAAATCCTACAGGCATAATAACAGAATATACAAAAGATATAATATACAGTCCCACTGTCTGAAGGGAATAGACGGGAAATAAGCAAAATAAAACTCAATGGTGTTGCCGAGGATCGTCAGGAAAAGCAGCTCACCGTGAAGTCAGGTCCAACTATGATCAGAATCGAGCTCCGATCTGATAACCAGATGCACCAGCCTCAGAACCTGTACAATTAAGTACAGAAGCGTAGCATGAGTACATAAACAAATATGTACCCAGTGAGTATCCCGTCTAACCTCGAAGAATTAGTGATGAGAGGTCGACTTGACACTCACTAAGGTCCAACATAATT
This sequence comes from Nicotiana paniculata, assembly GCA_005239505.1. Lineage (NCBI taxonomy): Eukaryota > Viridiplantae > Streptophyta > Magnoliopsida > Solanales > Solanaceae > Nicotiana > Nicotiana paniculata. Next base: position 8,765 of record MDKI01103632.1, on the reverse strand, counting down.
ATTAGCAAGATATAATATCACTAACAGACATACAAGGATGATAAAAGCATTAAACATTTAAAATAACAGTAATTCAAATAAATATTGGAAGTAAATATACAATTTCTACTTCATTATTCTCTTATTTCCTTTAAAAATTTATCTGACCACTAAAAATCCATAAAAGAATCCTTAACAATTTAACATGCGCATACAGGATAAGGACAACCGGTCTGAACCATCATAATGATCATTTATGTGCACTGCCGAAGGTCGAACGGCCCGAACCATAATATAAATCTTTCAATATCGTCGTGGTGTACGGCCCCCTCCAATGAGAGTGGGGGAAATAACACTCCGTTCGCGGAATGTAAATTTTGAAGCGGTCACATGCACACACAATCCACACATTTATTCTTTATAAATTACATTTCGTGAACAATTACTTAAAATTACTTAAATTCCATGATTTCAAGGAAACAAGCCGCATGTAACATTAATTCACTAAGCATATAGTTCATTTCAAGGAAAAACATAAGGCATGGTGTAGGCCTAACTACCCGGACATAACAATAATAGTCTCTACGTACGGACTCTCATCACTTTGCGCATAAGTAGCCCTCACAACATTAGCACATAGTCATTTAAAGCACCTAGGGGGACAGTTCCCTCTTACAAGGTTAGAAAGGAGACTCAACTCGTGTCGAACCTACTTTTCGGGTCAAGAACACGCCCGAAACTCCAAACTCGACACCCACAGACTTGAAACTAGCCAAATGTTATACAAATATATCAATTTATACTCAAAGCATGAAATTCTTCTACTACTTAGCCAAATTCATCATTCTTGAAGAAATCTTAAAATCCAACCCCAGGCCCGCATGCTCGGATTCCAAAAATTCTCGAAGGAAACACTCACCCATAGCCTAAGGATCATTAATACATGATTTTTACTTGATTTCATAGCTAATTGACGGGTAATTTTCCACATTTTCAAAAGCCCTAGGTTACTACCCCAAATCCTTAATTTTTCACTAATTAGGTAGTTAATTTAGCTTGAAATCCATGCATGAAACTAATATTAGGGTAGAATTTAATTACCTTCAATAACTAGGTCGTTTGCCCCTCTTGAATGCTGAAAATCGTCCCAAGGAAGAACAAGAAGATGAGGGAAATGAATTCCATCCCGCTATAAAAACACACTGCCCAGTGGTCTCCTCTATGCGATCGCAGCCTGGGCAGTATGACCAGGCCCTCTTGGGCCTTCTGTGCGAACGCGGAGAGAGCCCTGCAAACGCACAGGGTAAGGAGTAGCTGGGCTGACCAAAGGCTGGGCTCTTGTGCGAACGCAGGTGGGGTGTGCGATCGCATTGGGTCAGAAGCCCAACCCATCACGATCGTGGTGCCTTTTGTGCGAATGCACAGGGCATTCACCACCCTTACCCAGTTCCTTCTTTTCGAACGCAGTGACCCCTCCGCGATCGCAGAGAAGGAAACCAGACTTGGTATTTCTGGTGTTTAGAATATAGCTCTGAGGGGTCCGAAACTCACCCGAACCCCTCAGGACCCCATCCAAAGGCACTGGCAAGTCTGTATTCATGATACGGACTCGCTCAAATTTTTGGACCGTGAAAAACAACAACGAAACTAAGAATTCGACCCCAAACCAAATTGAATCAAACTTCGAACTTAAAGTTCTAGAATTCGCTAACAATGTGTCGAACCGAGCTATACTACTCGGAATGACACCAAATTTTGCGACAAGTCATAAATGACATAAAGGAACTATTCCCGATCTCGAAATTCCATTCGGACCTCGATAACACAAAAACACGTCCCAAACCATAATATTAACTTAAGAAAATTCTTATTTCGATATTGGGTGCCGAAACACTCCCGAGTCATCCAAAACCCATTTCGAACATACGCCCAAGTCCGAAATCATCATACGAAGCTACCGGAATCGTCGAAACTCAATTCCAAGGTCGTTTGCTCAAAATGTTGACTGAAGTCAAACTTGGCCTTAAAGGCCAATCTTAAGGAACCAAGTGTTACAATATTGCTCTAAACATTTTTGAATCCCGGACCACCCGCCCCTGCTAGTCATAAATCATAATAAGCCGCTATGGGAAGTTTCATATAGGGGAACGGGGTCCGATAACGCAAAATGACCAGTCGGTTCGTTACATTCTCCACCTCTTAAATAAACATTCGTCCTCGAACAGGTCTAGAATCATACCTGAAGTGCTGAATAAGTGTGGATAACTGCTCTGCATGTCCTCCTCGGACTCCCAGGTCGCTTCCTCGGTTAGTTGGCCCCTCCACTGGACCTTCACTGCAGAAACTCTCTTGGACCTCAACTGGCAATCATGTCTATCAATAATAGTAATTAGCTCCTCCTCGTAGCCCAACCTCTCATCCAACTGAATAGTGCTGAAATCAACCTCATGAGAGAAGTCGGCGTGGTACCTCCGGAGAATGGATACATGAAAAACTGGATGAACTCCTGATAAACTGGGAGGTAAGGCCAGCTCATAAGCAACCTCCCCAACTTGCCTCAACACCTCAAAGGGACCTATAAACCTCGGTCTTAGCTTGCCCTTCTTCCCAAACCTCATAATACCCTTCATAGGCGAGACCTTCAACAGGACCCTATCTCCCTCCATAATTGATACATCACGCGCCCTCTGATCTGCGTAACTCTTCTGCCTGGACTGTGCTGTGCGGAGCCTCTCCTGGATCAACTTTACTTTCTCCAAAGCATCCCTCACCAGGTCGGTGCCATATAACTTAGCCTCGCCAGGCTCAAACCACTTGATAGGAGAACGACATCAGCGACCATAAAAGCCTCAAATGGTTCCATCTCAATGCTGGACTGATAACTATTATTGTAAGCAAACTCGGCCAAAGGCAAGAACTGGTCCCACTATCCTCTGAAGTCAATCACACATGCCCTGAGAATGTCCTCCAATATCTGAATTGTACGCTCCGACTGACCATGAGTCTGAGGGTGAAATAATGTGCTGAGGTCTATCTGGGTACCCATCTCACTATGCAATGCTCTCTAGAAGTGCGAGGTGAATTGAGGACCTCGATCTGATACAATGGACACCAGCACACCGTGCAATCGGACTATCTCCCGAATGTAGATCTGTGCCAACCTCTCATAAGTATATGTAGTAGCCACTGGAATGAAATGCACCGATTTGGTCAATCTATCCACAATGACCCAAACCGCGTCAACCTTCTGCAAAGTCCGAGGCAACCCAACCACGAAGTCCATAGTGATGCGTTCCCACTTCCACTCCAGAATGGGCATCTTCTGAAGTAAGCCTCCTGGCCTCTGGTGCTCATACTTAAACTGCTGGAAATTAAGTCACCTAGCCACATACTCCACAATGTCCTTCTTCATTCGCCTCCACCAGTAATGTTGCTTCAAATAACGATCCATCTTTTTAGCACCAGGATGGACAGAATACCGAGAACTGTGTGCCTCCTCTAGAATCCTCCCTCTCAAGCCATCGACATTAGGAACACATAAATGGCCATGAAGTCTCCGAACACTATCCTCGCAAATAATAACCTCCTTGGCCCTACCCTGAACCAATGTCTCCCATAGCTCTGCCAAACACGGATCATCATACTGTCGAGCCTTAATCTCCCCCAATAACAAAGACTGAGCAACCACATGTGCAAGAACTCGATGAGGCTCTGAAAGGTCTAATCTCACCAGGCGATTAGCCAAGGACTGAATGCCCAAGGCTAGAGATCTCTCCTCTGCTGCAATATAAGCCAAGCTACCCATACTCTCCGCCTTCCTGCTCAAAGCATCTGCTACCATATTTGCCTTGCCCGGATGATAAATAATGGTGATATCATAATCCTTCAACAACTCAAGCCATCTGCACTACCTCAAATTAAGATCCCTTTAATTGAACAAGTGCTGCAAGCTGCAGTGGTTTGTATAAACCTCACAGGATACCCCTTACAAGTAGTGCCTCCAAATCTTAAGAGCATGAACAGTCGCCACCAACTCTAAATCGTGCACAGGGTAATTCTTCTCATGAACCTTCAGCTGGCGTGAATCATAAGCAACAACTCTCCCTTCCTGCATCAACACACACCCCAAACCAACGCATGAAGTGTCGCAATAAACTGTATACATCCCAGAACCGGAAGGCAATACCAGAACTGGTGGTGAGGTCAATGCTGTCTTGAGCTTCTGAAAGCTCGCCTCACACTCGTCGGACCATATGAACGGGGCATTATTCTGAGTCAATCTAGTCAATGGAGCTGCAATAGAAGAGAACCCCTCCACAAATCGGCGGTAATAGCCTGCTAGGCCCAAAAAGCTCCTGACCTCTGTAGTTGAAGTAGGACACAACCAACTCTGAATCGCCTCAACCTTCTGAGGATCAACCTTGATACCCTCTCCGGATACCACATGCCCCAAGAATGCCACGGAATCCAACCAGAACTCACACTTGGAGAACTTAGCATGTAACTTCGGTTCTCGCAAAGTCTGGAGCACAACTCTCAAATGCTACTCGTGCTCACCAAGGCTACGTGAGTAAATAAAAATGTCATCAATGAAGACGATGACTAAGGAATCAACATACGACCTGAATACCCTATTCATCAAGTCCATCAATGATGTTGGGGCATTAATCAAACCAAAGGACATTACCAGGAACTCGTAGTGGTCATACCTCGTGCGAAAAGCTGTCTTTGAGACATCTGAGGCCCGAATCCTCAACTGATGATAACCCGATCTCAAATCAATCTTAGAAAACACCCTAGCACCCTGCAACTGATCAAACAAATCATCGATGTGTGGAAAATGATACTTGTTCTTAATGGTGACCTTGTTCAACTGGAGGTAATCAATACACATCTGCATGGACCCATCCTTCTTCACGAATCGAACTGGAGCACCCCATGGGGATACACTCGGTCTGATGAACCCCTTAACCAACAACTCCTCAAGATACTCCTTCAACTCTTTCGGAGCAATACGGTACGGAGGAATAGATATAGGTTGGGTGCCTGGAGCTAAATCAATGCAGAAATCAATATCACGATCCGGAGGCATGCCCGGAAGGTCCGAAGGAAATACATCAGCAAACTCTCGAACAACTAGCACTGAATAAATCGTCAGAGACTCGGCGGTGGCGTCCCGCACATAAGCGAGGTAGGCCAGACAACCCTTCTCGACCATATGTCGAGCCTTCAGGAATGAAATAACCCGGCTGGCTACACTAACTGAGAAACCTCTCCACTCCAGCCTAGGCGACTCTGGCATGGCTAAAGTAACTTTCTTGGCATGGAAATCTAGCACGACATGATAAGGAGATAGCCAATCCATGCCTAAAATAATATCGAAATCAACCATGTTGAGCAATAAGAGATCTGCTCGAGTCTCAAACCCACAAAATGTAACCATACAGGACCAGTAAACCCAGTCTACCACCATAGAATCGCCCACATGAGTGGACACACATATAGGAGAACCCAAGGACTCACGAGGGACATCCAGAAAATGAGAAAATAAGACCGGAACATAGGAATAAGTGGATCCTGTATCAAATACCACAGATGCCTCTCTACCACATACTGTAATAATACTAGTGATCACGGCATCTGAGGCCACTACATTTGATCTGGCCAGAATAGCATAGAATCTAGCTGGAGCACCGGAGGACTGAGCCCCGCCAGAATGAACAGGAGTTGGCTGACCTCCTCTCGACTGACCTCCACTTCTAGGACGACCCCTGCCGACCTGTCCCCCATCTCAAGGTGGCCTGACGGCTGGTGCTGGACCCATAGGCTGATAATCCTGCTGCACCCCTTTGCCCCAAAAATGGGACAATGCCTCTTCATATCACCTGGATCCTCACACTCATAACAACCTCCAGGTATCATAGCCTGCTGCCCCAAAGAGGAACCCTGAATGGCCGGAGAGCGATGTATACTCTCTAGCATAGCACTGAAGTAGGGACTGGGGAATCTCGGATAACCGGAATAACCACTGGGTGAACTCTGAATGGCTAGAGGGCGGTAGGAACGCTCTAGCATGGCGCTGAAATGAGCCCTCGCTAGAACACCTCGAAGAGGTGGGGGTGCTGAATATGGAGGCATGCTGGGCTGACCTCTATTGAACTGGCCTCTGCCCCTAACTGGGGCACCTCTGAAATCCCCGGAGAATTTGGCTCTCTTGTCCTGCTGAACCTGCTCTCTGCCTCTCGATCGATAACCCTCAATCCGACGAGCTATCTCGACCACCAGCTGGTTGGGAATCCCCATATCCACCTTTCGGGCCATGTTGGCCCTAATACCGGAGTGCAGTCCTGCTACAAATCTCCGCACTCTCTCAGCATCAGTAGGCAATACCATAAGTGCGTGGCAAGACAACCCTGAGAATCTAGCCTCATAATCTGTCACTGACATCTGTCCCTGCTCCAACTGCTCAAACTGATATCACAGCTCTTCCCTCTCAGAGGGTGGGATATACCTATCTAGAAACATCTAAGTGAACTGCTCCCAAGTGATGGGAGGAGAATATGCTGGCCCGCTGAGAATATAGGACGGCCACCATCAGTGAGCTCTTCCCTCTAGCTGGAAGGTAGTGAAGTCCACTCCATGGGACTCTAATATCCTCATATTGTGCAGCCTATCCCTGCACCTGTCAACAAAATCCTGGGCATCCTCGCCTCGCTCACCCCTGAAGACTGGAGGGTGCAATCGAGTCCATCTATCCAATAACTTCTGTTGATCACCGTCCGCAGCTGGTCTGGGCTCAGGTGTTGCTGCTACAGACTGGACCCTACCCACGGGCAGTGTACCCGGGGTATGATGTAATGCTACTGTCTGACCTGCACTTTGGGAGGTAGGAGTCTGGGTCCCCCTTTCCGCCCGAGATGTGGTAGATCTACTGGAAATAAACCAGCCTGGGACATGGTGTCCATAAACCGCATCATACGGCCCATGATCTCCTGGAAGCCTGGCGCTGTCATAAAGTTCACTGGAGCAGGACCTGCTGGGGGCACCTCACCCTGATCCTCTATAGTAGGATCCTCCGGTGGTGGTATAACTGGAATAGCTCAGGGACACCCTTGTCCCCTACCTCGGGTCGGTGCCCTCCCCCGGCCTCTGCCACGGCCTCGAACAACGGGGGTAGCAGCCCCTCCCAGGTTTGGAACATCGGATGCACGCGTCCTCACCATCTGTGAGAGAATAGAAGAATGAGATTTAGTAAACCATTGACTACACGATAGAATAACAAAATAAGGAGAGTATTTCCTAACACCCTATAGCCTCCCAAAGATAAGTACAAACGTCTCCATACCGATCCGCAAGAATCTACTAGGTTTTCCCGTGACTTGTGAGACCTACGTGAACCTAGTACTCTGATACCATGTTGGCACGACCCAAAATACTAACTCAGGTCGTAATGGCGCCCAACACCGGGGTTAGGCAAGCCCACACTTAAATTACTAAGGATTCTTCCCATACTTGATTAAACATCCCAACACGTGCCAAGTTTTAAAGTTCAAAAAATTAATTAAAAAAGATAGTAAGCCATTTTTAACCAAAAGCAGTCGTAAAGAGGTGTGAGCCAATATATATATACAGACCCGCAAACCAAAATAACCACCACGTGTGTGCCAAGAACTAGTGTCACAAATCCTACAGGCATAATAACAGAATATACAAAAGATATAATATATAATCCCACTGTATGAAGGGAATAGACGGGAAATAAGCAAAAGAAAACTCCATGGTGCTGCCGAGGATCGTCAGGAGAAGAAGCTCACCGTGAAGTCAGGTCCAACTATGATCAGAATCGAGCTCTGGTCTGATATCCAGATGCACCAGCCTCAGAACCTGTATAATTAAATATAGAAGCGTAGCATGAGTACATAAACAAATATGTACCCAGTGAGTATCCCTCCTAACCTCAAAGAACTAGTGACGAGAGGTCGACTTGACACTCACTAAGGTCCAACATAATGATTAGAACATATAATATCAGTAACAGACATACAAGGATGATAAGAGTAGTAAACATTTAAAATAACAGTAATTCAAATAAATACTGGAAGTAAATATACAATTTCTACTTTATTATTCTTTTCTTTCCTTTAAAAATATATCTGACCACTCAAAATCCATAAAATAATCCTTAAAAATTTAAAATGCGCATACAGGATAAGGACAACTGGTCTGAACCATCATAATGATCATTTATGTGCACTGCCGAGGGTCGAACGGCCCGAACTATAATATATATCTTTCAATCTCGCCGTGGCGTACGGCCTGCTCCCATGAAAGTGGGGAAAATAACACTCCGCTCGTGAAATATAAATTGCGAAGCGGTCACATGCACACACAATCCACACATTTATTCTTTATAAATTACTTTTCGTGAACAATTATTTAAAATTACTTAAATTCCATGATTTCAGGGAAACAAGCCGCATATAACATTAATTCACTAAGCATATATTTCATTTCAAGGAAAAACATAAGGCATGGTGTAGGCCTAACTACTCGAACATAACAATAATAGTCGCTACGTATGGACTCTCATCACTTTACGTGTACGTAGCCCCCACAACATTAGCACATAGTCACTTAAAGCACCTAGGGGAACAGTTCCCTCTTACAAGGTTAGAAAGGAGACTCACCTCGTGTCGAACCTACTTTCCGGGTCAAGAACGCTGATCACGCTCAACTATGTCTAAGAAAAGACTAAACGGGCGTTGCAAATATAATCCGGGGTATTA
>MDKI01022285.1:0-15897 GCA_005239505.1 Nicotiana paniculata | reverse complement strand
TATGAACCTAGAGCTCTGATACCAACTTGTCACGACCCAAAATCCAACTAGTCGTGATGGCACATAATGAAATCCGCTAGGTAAGCCAATTAACAACTATCCAATTCAAATGAAATTTAATAAGACAATTAATTAAAAGAACATGTTTGAATCTTATACATTCCTCAATGGCTGGTAGTACAAATCATGAGCTTCTAAGATTTAGAGTTTACAAAACTAGTGTAAAAAAAATACATCATCTGTCTGAATTTATACATAAACATATTTTTCATAAGTCTAGAGCTACCATGAACAAGAGGCAGCTATAACTAGAATACGAGTACGCCTTCAATGCTAGATCCCATCATACACAACAATGGCAGCATCCAAATCTGCATGTAAGGTGCAGAAATGTAGTATGAGTACAACCGACCCCATGTACTCAATAAGTAACAAACCTAACTTTAGGTTGAAGGTAGTGACGAGTTGGGACAGAAGTCGGAGTCCAACACCAATAGCCAATAACAATTCATAACAAAATAATAATAATAATGGTACATAAAACATACTCATATATAAGATGCTCAACTCATTCACAGATCTGGAAAATAGATCCTCCTTTCAAGTATATCAATGAAAATCCATATCTTTTACCGAAATCGCCGAAAATATGAGTAAGTTTGAAACAGTAATTATTCCCAAAAAGCTATCCGCGGGTAAATGTTTCATTTTCAAATGGCATGAGGAAAATACATCTCTATGACTATATGTCAATATGTGTGAGAAGACATGAATGTCGTGATACCGTACATCATGAGAAAAATGCATCTATATGCATGTATGTCATGTGTGCATGTAAATGCAATGTATCTCATATATGAACTCATGTACTCACACTCTCAAAGTACTACACCTCACTGAGTACTCAATCTCAATGTCTCACACGTTCCACTCACTATGCTCAATACTCAACACTATACAATACCTGTTGCAGCGTGCAACCCGATCCACATATAGTCATAAGGCATGTTGCGGCGTGCAATTCGATCCACACATATATAAATATATATAGCCATAAAGATTATTTCGGTGTGCAACCCGATCCACATATATATAGCTATAAGGCTCGTTGTGGCGTGAAACCCGATCCACATATATATAGCCATAAGGCACGTTGCGACGTGCAACCCGATCCACATATATATAGCCATAAGGCCCATTGTGGCATGCAACCCGAGCCACATATGCATACACTCACTAGGGGTGTGTACAAACTCCGGAGGGGCTCCTTCAGCCCAAACGCTATAACAAGCTAATCATGGCATAAATCAGTACAACATGTTGCAGTGTGCAACCCGCTCCAATAATAAACCAATAAAACATGATGCGGCGTGCAACTTGATCCCATAATATCACTCACACTCAGGCCCTTAGCCTCACTCAATCATCAATCTCTCCAGTCTCTCGGCTCACAATGCCATGAAACTAGCCCAAAATGATGATATAATGTGTCAATAAATAGCAACAGAGATTGAGATATGATATGAAATGAATGAATATGACTGAGTATGAAACTCCAATTGAAACAAATAATTCAACAGCAATATGACCTTAGTGGGTCCCAACAGAATAAGCATGTAGCTTAGACATGGTTTCTAACATGGATCACAGCTCAATAGCTCAAGTACGTAGAGATTTCATGGTTATAGATAAGATCAGGTAACTACATAGTACAAAAGGAATAACAGAGTCACAATTCACATGATGCACGCCCACACGCCCGTCACGTAGCATGTGCATCACCTCAACACCCAACACATAACACGTAATTCAAGGTTTCATACCCTCAGCACCAAGTTTAGAAGTGTTACTTACCTCGAACAAGCCAAATCCAATACCCAGCAAGTCAAACGATGCTCCAAAAATATCATCTCGCACATACCGACCTCCGAACGGCTCGAAACTAGCCGATAGAAACTCCAATACATCAAATAATGCCAAAGAAAACAAACCAATCGATAAAGGTTTAATGTTTAATATGATACGATTCTAATTCTTCAGTAAAAGCATAAATTGGAGATCATTTTCTTAATGTGGTACCATTTATACTTGAAGAAACGACGTCGTAAATAAGAAAAACGAGTGCAACACAACCTAAACCTATCTGAAACTCACCCGAACCCCTAGGGACCCCGTCCGAACATACCAACAAGTCCCATAACATAAAACGGACCTACTCGAGCCTGAAATCATGCATACCAACATCAAACGGTGAAACTCACCTCAAATCAAACTTAATGAACTTTCGAACTTTCGACTTCCAAAAACTTGTGTCGAAACATATCAAATCAACTCGGAATGAACTCAAATTTCTCACACAAGTCCTAATACATCATAAGGAGCTACTCATGTCCCCAAACTACCAAGCAAAGTGCCAATGCTCAAAACGATGGGTCCGGTCGTTACATGCATATCCGAGGGTAATACCTCCCCCCAGTATTCGAGGTTGATTGTAGAGGAACCTCGGATACTATTAATGCGATCTTCGACACCGATTCACAATTTTTCTTGATTCTAAGTTAGCACGGTCCATTGTTGTCTCATTAAAAAACTTGCTGAAAAACTCATTTGGGACAAAATCGGTCTAAGGAAAAAAGAGTGCAACGCGTGCTTTCAGACCTAAAATTTTATGTCGCTTCTCGTCGATCACCTGCAATTTCTAGTCTAAAATAAAAGGAAATGAAAGGGGTTACCTTAGTAGTAATATCATTTTAGGTGAGTGACATTCCAGTTGCTCGATAGTTGTTCTCCGTTCATCATTCTGAAATTATATGATCCTATCCTGGTGACCTCGAGAATATGGTACAGTCCTTTCCAGTCTAGACCCAACTTCCTTTTGTTAGAATTCCCGGTATTTAGTGTAACCTTCCTTAGTACTACGTCCCCGACATTGAAGTATTGAAGGTTGAACCTTCGATTGTAATACCTCTCGATTCGTTGCTTTTGGACAGTCAATCGAACATGGGCGGCTTCACGTCTTTCATCCAATAGCTCCAAGCTTGTATTCATGGTCTCGTCATTTGATTCCTTTGTTGCATATCGAAACATGATACTTGGCTCCCCGACATCGACCGTTATTAGGGCTTCGGCACAATAAACCAATGAGAACGAAGTAGTCCCAGTACTAGATTTCGCAGTTGTGCGGTATGCCCAAAGGACTTCGGGCAGGATTTCCTTCCATTTTCCTTTGGCATCGGTTAACCTTTTCTTAAGTTTTTTTATTATGGTTTTGTTGGTCGATTCGGCTTGCCCATTCCCGCTAGGGTGATAAGGTGTCGATAAGATCTTTTGATACTTGATCACATTGTTGCCGATAAACTATTTCCCGTTGTCAAACAATTTTGGATGGCATCCCGAACCAACATATGATGTGGTCCTAAATGAATTCGATGACTTCCTTCTCCCTAACCTTCTCGTATGCATGCACTTCAACCCACATAGAAAAATAGTCAGTTATAAATAAGATAAATTGAGCCTTACCTGGTGCCCATGGAAGAGGGCCAACGATGTCCATTCCCCATTTCATGAATGGCCATGGTGACAAGATCGAATACAACTTTCCCTGAGTTGGTGAATCATTGGCGCATATCTTTGGCATTTGTCACATTTTCGAACAAACTCCTTCGCATCTTTTTCCATGTCGATCCAGTAATAGCCGACTTTGATTACCTTTTGAACCAATGATTTGGCCTGAATGATTTCCGCAAGTGCCCTCGTGAACTTCCCTCAGAACGTACTCGGTATCTCCCGGTGCTAGACATATTGCTAGTGGGCCATCGAACATTCTTCTGAACAAGGTTCGTCTTCAGACAAACCAAATCGGGTTGCCTTAGTGCGCAGGGCCCTCGATTCTTTTGTATTTGAGGGAAGTTTTTCAGTCTTCAAATACTCTACGTATTTATTTCTCCAACCCCAGATTAAGCTTGTGGAGTTTATCTCCGCGTGACCTTTTTCTACTACTGACCTCACGAGTTGCACAACTGCCCCTGAGTTAAGCTCGTCCTCCTCAACCGACGACCCTAAGTTTGCAAGGGCATCGACCTCACTATTTTGATCTCGGGGTACGTGTTGCAAAGTCCATTCTTTAAACTGATGTAACGTTACTTGTAACTTATCTAGATACCTTTACATTCATTCTTCTCTAACTCCGAACGTTTCGTTAACTTGATTCACCACAAGGAGGGAGTAACACTTAGCTTCGATCACCTCGTTGTTAGTCAATTTCATAGTTCTCATGGATTGTCTAACTATGTTTCCTGTGGGTGGCTTCAGTACGATGCCAAGTCCGAACCCCTTTGCTTTCGATGAACCATCCATAAAGAGGGTCCAGATTCCGGAAGACGTCCCCGAGTTTACCAACAACTCTCCTTCGACCTCGGTTATTAGGGCCGGAGTGAAGTCAGCCACAAAATCTGCCAAAATTTGAGACTTAATGGTTGTCTGGGGTCGATATTCAATATCGTACCCGCTGATTTTTATGTACCATTTGGCCAATCGTCCCGAGAGTTCGGGTTTATACATTATATTTCTTAGTGGGTAAGTTGTCACAACATATACAAGGTGGCATTGGAAGCATGGTTTCAGTTTCCTAGAGGCGCTTAGTAAAGCGAGCGCCAATTTTTCTAGGTGGGATATCTAATTTCGGCCTCACCTAAGGTCCGGCTAACATAATAAATTAGAAATTGCGTACCTTGTTCTTCTCAAACAAGGACTCCACTTACTGCTATCTCTGATACTATCAAATACAAGTATAATTGTTCGTCTATCATTGGTGTGTGAAGCAGTGGCGGGCTCGATAAATTTCGCTTAAGTTCTTCCAAGGCCCGTTGTGAATCGCCTCAGGGAGGCTATGCGCTTGATTAGCTTTTGAACGGCCTTCACATTGTCCACTATCGTGATATCCTCGATAGCTTTGATCTTGTCGGGGTTGATCTCGATTCCTCGGTTGGATACCATGAGTCCAAGAAATTTACCTGATCCGACTCTGAACGCGCATTTTTCCGGATTCAGCTTCATGTTGTACTTCTTCAATATACTGAAGGTTTCCTACAAATGCTTTAAATGGTCCTTTGCTCGCAGGGACTTAACTAACATATCATTAATATAAACTTCCATAGATTTCCCTATTTGTTCTTCGAACATCCGGTTTACTAGGCGTTGGTAAGTGGCACCAGCATTTTTTTAATCCAAATGGCATTACGTTATAGCAGTATGTGCCATACTTAGTGATCAAGGAGGTCTTTTCCTAATCATCCAGGTTCATTTGTATTTGGTTGTACCCAGAGTAGGTATCGATAAAACTGAGGATCTCGTGGCCGGCCATGACATCGATCATGCGATCGATGTTAGGCAAAGGGAAAGAGTCCTTAGGGCATGCCTTATTTAGATCCTTGTAATCCACACACATTCTCAGTTTGTTCCTTTTTTAGGGATTACTACTACATTTGCTAGCCATTCTGAGTATTTCACTTCCCGGATGGACCCTATTTTAAAGAGTTTAGTTACCTCGTCCTTGATGAAGGCATGCTTGATCTCGGTCTGGGGTCTCCTTTTATGCTTCGCCAGATGGAATTTCAAGTCCAGGCAAAACAATTCATGTTAGTTATAAGAAATTGAATGAGTTTTTTTCCTGAGCTTGGGAGTTAACCTCGTGCCCAGGTATACCTTTCGATCGGGATGATGTTCGATCAGTATGACTTGCTCTAGCTCTTCGACCATCGACTTGGTAGCGTCGGAATCATCGGGGACTATGAAGGATCGATGAACCCCGTAATCATCGTCTTTGTCAGTACCCTGCTTGTCTAGTTGGGTCGTGGCTGGCCTCGGTGATTTCTATTTGGCTTCCTCTACTTTCGGATCTGGATCCTTTGTCGATGAGAGTGTTGATATTGGAATTACTTCATCAACGACAAACATTTCCTTCGCGGCGGATTGCGCCCCATATATTGTTTTAATCCCCTCTAGTGTTGGAAATTTTCACACCTGCTGAAGGGTCGAGGGTACAACCCTTCATGTTGTGGATCCACGGTCTCCCGAACAGGGCGTTATATCTCAAGTCCCCTTCAATCCCATAAAACTTGGTCTCCTGGATGGTTTCGGCTGCGTTCACCCATAATGTTATTTCTCCCTTAGTAGTTTCAGAAACCATGTTGAATTCGCTTAGCACTCGGGCCATGTGCACGATTTGGTCATATAGGTTCTACGACCCTCGATTGAATGATGTTGGCCGAACTACCTGGATCAATTAACACGCATTTAACTCGATTTTTATTCATGAGAACAGATATTACCAGTGCATCATTATGGGGCTGTATGATTCCTTTTGCATCCTCGTCGTTGAAAGATAAGGTTCCTTCTGGTATGTAGTCTTGAGTCTGTTTCTCCCTCGTGATTGATACTTTGGTACGCTTTAACATAGGAACTTGGGGAACATCGACCCCTCCGATGATCATATGAATGACGTGTTGAGGTTCTTCCTACTCGTTTTGTTTATTGGAATCCATGTTTCTGAAATGATTCTTGGCTTGGTCACTCAAAAACTCCCGAAGGTGCCCATCGTTGAATAACCGGGCTACTTCTTCTCTCAATTGTCGACAATCATCCGTTCTATGGCCATGGGTGCCATGATATTTGCACATTTGGTTGGGATTTCTTTGGTCTAGATCAGTTTGTAAAGGTCGAGGCTATTTAGTATCTTTGATGCGTCCGATAGCCGATACGATGATAGTTGCGTCAATATTAAAGTTTTATTCTGATAATCGTGGTGCTTCCTTAGGTCCGATAGGCCTGTCGAAGCCGTTCTTACTCATGAGCCCTCGAGAGCTCTGGCCTTGATCACTCCTCCTTTCGTTTCATACAGGATTTCGCCCATATCCGCTACTCCTACGATCTCCATTATACGACTGGTATTGATCTATGTTCAACCTCGGTTCTCTGTCAATGTCCCTCTTGATTTTATCAACGATTCTGATAGGATAAATGGACCCGGAAGGAGCCCCAAGCTGGTCGTCTTCGACTCTGATGTTCGATTAAATTGTGCACATCAACCTAAGTAATAGCTGGGTATTCTATCAAATTTTGCTTCAACTGTTGCGAAGCCACTGAGCTTCGAACATTGACTCCTTGGGTGAAATCTTGAATAGCCCAATCATCGGAGACCAGTGGCAGATCCATTCGTTCCATTAATCGAGACACGAATTCTCTAAGCATTTGGTTGTCCTTCTGCCTTACCTTGAAAAGGTCTGACTTTTTAGTTTCAACCTTGATGGCCCCAGCGTGTCCCTTAACAAAAGAATCTACAAGCATAGCAAATGAGTCAATAGAGTTAGGTGGTAAATTGCGATGCCATACCATATCCCTTTGACAGGGTCTCCCCGAATTTCTTTAGCAAGACAGATCTGATCTCGTCATCCTCTAGATTATTCTCGGGTGTGCGAAACTTCTTGGGAATCGTCTTGGGAGCCGGTCTTGGGGGAAAGGTTTTTGCACGAATTTTTTGGAATCCAGACCCTTTAATATTGGCGGTGCCCCCAGGATTTGATTGACCCTGGAGTTGTAAGTTTCCACCTTCTTGTCGTTTACCCCGGTCTTCTTTTCCCTCGACTCAATTCGTTTCGCCAATTCTTCAAGCATCTTTATGATTGCAAGATCGGCCCCCGATTCTTTCTTGTTCAATTTCCTTGAAGCCGATTTGACCTGCGGACAACTTCCTGCGACAACTCGGGCTCGATTCTGCTCGGTGGGTGATTCTGGTTTTGGAGCTAGGCTATCGCTTCCTGTTGAGCCTGCACCATTTCGAAGATCACCCGTAGGCTGATCCTGCCCTCTTCACCCCCATGTGTGCTTTGAGCGGCTCATCGAACATCCCTATGGACGCTGCTCTCGGGATCGACGGTCAAATTTGCGTTGATGGCTACATGTGAGCTAACGTTGATTGGATCTACAGCCGAAACTCCGTCAAGGCCAACCGGAGGTACGTCATTCCCTAGTGCTATGTTATCATTTTCGCCGTGATGACCGAAATCACTGTCTGCGTGTAAGGAGCTGACTGAGAGTTTGACATTTTGATCTTGCAATTAAAGATACTCCAAAGAACAAGTGTAAAATAGTGTGTGTTATGAATGTTTGTACCAGATAATCATTATTATCCTTAGCCCCACGGTGGCCGCCAAATTGTTTACCCTCAAAATCAGATAACAATTGAATCTATATGCGGTTTTAAATATACGTGATATAACTTGATACAAATTAAGAAAACATATTCATATTGAAATTGAGATAAAAGAATATATGCAAATCACACGAATTGAACAGTCTTGGCATTCGAGTTCGATCACCCTCGAACCAAAAAATGCCTCAACTGATGTATGAACTAAATAACAAGATGATGAAGAGCTAGAAATAACAGTATATTGCTTTGTGTTGCGTACTGCAATGTGTATTACAAATGATCAAACCCCTTTTATATAGTAGGGGAATTCTACTCTTGATACAATTCTATATAAGGTAAAAAATCTCATGATTTGCAAATTAATCGGCCTCTCCTTGACACGTGCCAGGATTTTTGCTGTAATCCACGACTGATCGCGGACATTTCGGCCTTTTGTTATTTGGCTCGGCAAATTTCCCTCAATCTTGCTCGGTCCTGGGGTCACAATCTTAACAATGTAACTTTGCACCACGGTTCGATACAACCTGAGATCGAGCTTAATCCTGTCACACTTCAGTCTCGATTGATCACACAATAGGCGAATCCGGTTTCGACCGTATATAGATAGTCCCCTCGTTTTTCGAAGAGAAGATGACGAGAAACGATATGAACTTCTGAATCCCGCTTCGATGGATCATAACGTAAGCGACATTGCTAAAGTTCCTTTTGGAGTCAATTCGGCTATATGCCCCGCCTACCTCAAAAACAGTGTTATCAAATGCATGCTTAAGTCATGAAGTGAGGCGCAAAACATGTTGAGTGCTTTGCCTCGCTTAGAGGGCGCTTCAATGTCATCATAAAGGCTATAACACATACTTTTCCTTGGTAATGTTTAACCCTGAGGAGGCAACACTAAACAATTACTCCATGCTTTCAATTTAGACGAGGTAGTTTGACTCAGCATGTAGTTTAAGAAAAAAAGAAGACTTTTGAAACTTGTAGTCTTAAAGGCTTACGGGTAAAAGCTTTATGGGGCCACGACATTTTTGGGGTTATAAAAGCTTCTCATTAAGGGTAAAATGGTTAAAATGAAGAGTTTAACGTTGAATTATTTCCAAATTTAGAAATATATCATTTATTTTGGAACATACTAAAAGGGAAAGTACCTCATCTAATTTGATAAGGAGGGAGTAATATTTTACTTTATCGCAATTTTTTCAATTTCTTTGTTCATATGTTTGTTATTCATGCTTATAATTATTAGTCTTGAACTAAACATACTTTAATTTTTTTTCCTCTTTTGCGATTTTCTTTATTGCCCACACTTTATTTGTGGTTTTCGCTGAAAGCACCAACAGACTTTAGAGCTTTTTTGCGTTTTTTTGCCATTGATAACATTGCTTCAAAATGATAATAGAACGTCATAATCAATCTAATAGGAGTAATAAAATATAAAATAGAATACATATCCACAATTCCAAAACTAAAGAAGCCACAAATATTTATGCTTATTGGAAGCAAAGAGGATCGATGGTTACCCGCAAAATGGTGCAGTTGAATTTATACGTGATTTCTAGACAAGCGAACTAATTTGATCCTGAAATAATAAAATAATTGAAGAACAATACTTAGCCTTAAAATGTTGATGAAACAGTAGAGATGACAGTTCTGGGAACAAGGTTTCCGAGCACAGCAGTGATGAGATCAAAAAGCAAAGTGTAAGATTGTATTAAGCTTTGTATAGAATGTAGTGTAAGTTATCCAGAAAATTCATGTCCCTTACAATGATAACTAGGCTCACTATTTATAGTTGTATCTGGAAGGAGGTCCTAGGATCATGCCCTCTGTTGATGTCAATTATGAGGATCAGATGAAGATGTAACGGTGAACATAAATGTCAAATTCTTTGAATGGGTTGTTGCTCTTTATGCTGCAGAATATTCTTTATTAAATGATACCGGCCGCAGAGCATTTAATATACTTTTATGAATGTTACCCCTTCCGGTGACAAAAGGAATAGCCGCGTTCGGTCTTCGGCCATCACCGTCTTGGGTTCTACGTGTTTTTCCTTTAGATGACCACGTGTCATGTCATATTTTACCCTATAAAATCAACTAACTCATTTAGAAAAGAAGTTCGTAACCTCCAAAAGAAGGATCAATAAATTGAACACGTCTTCAAAAGGAAATATAGGAGAAAAAATAAGAAGTGTTTCCAGAAATAGCAACAAGATTGGATCATCAGCTTCTCTAAAGACCTTCATCTCATGTCAAACAACATTGCTAAAATTGTTGTGCTACATGAAGAAATAGCGTAACAAAATAATCTACATAACTAGAAATCGACTCAGGAAGTCATAAACATGACAGCAAACAAACAACCAGTACACTCATGTTTGTGATGATTGCAAGTCTCACTACCATAGCTGAATTGGAAAATCGCATAGTCAAGAAGAAATCAAGTAACAAACAAGTTAACTTGGAATGGGCATCTAAGGACAATGTACCATTTAACCGTTACACTATACAGGTTTTGGCACGTTTAAGAAAATATCTGATAAAAGTACAAACATGGTTGGGCAAAGAGAGCACTACAATGCTTAAAGCGTGAAGCAACTCAACACGGGTGGGTGGGCGCTTCAGAGAGTGTGAAGCATAGCATTCAGGAAATCGGTCGCTTCATGGGAAGAAGTGTGAAGCAAACAGAAGCACACGTTTTATTTCTTCTAAGTTTTAATAGGTCGAGTTTGAAGAAAAATAAAAGTTAAGAAGGCTAACTTATTTCACTGGTTCAGAAGTTGTGATTTTGTGCTAGGGTTTCTTTTAACATCCATACTTTTTGCGGGTAAGGTTTTTTTTCTTCTGTCTCCTCCTCCTCTCTTTCTTCTTTTTCTTTTTCTTCCTCCCTTCTTCTCTGCACTTCTTCTCTTCTCTCAGATTTTTTCTTTCACCTCCTCCTTTTTTTTTTCTTTTTCTTCTTCCCTTCTTCTCTGCTCTATGATTTTTCTTCCTCTTTTGTGATTTTTTTTATTCCGCTGATGCACCATTTTTTTTCTTCTTATTTCTCTGTTGAAACTACCCAAACTGTTGCTGCTTCAATTTGTTCATATATTAAAATTAGTTTTGGTCAGTAAAATTTTTTAATTATCATACTCTATCCATTTCAATTGATATGTCTTAGTTTGACTCAGATTAAGAAAAGTAAAATAAACTTTTAAATCTTGTAATCCTAAATTAGAGATGTGTATAATGTACAAAAATTTCCTCGAATCTTATGGTTTTAAATAGGCCGTGCGAAATAATGGAGTTAAAGAGTTAGTAAATATAGAAAGATATTCTTTTTGAAACAGACTAAAAAGTGGTGGTCCTCAAGTTGTTGCTAGGGAGATTATGAGGGAATAGTTACGGCTTATACAAGAAGGATGTATGGTGCATGGCTCCCATTAAATTGTCTTATGACACTTTTGGAGCCTTCATTGACATTGTAGGCCAATTTGGTCTAGGAAGAAACCATCCACTTATCATGAAGCTAAAGGCCTAATCTAGCTAAAGAAGTGGAAGAGTCCAAAACAATTATGGCGGATTCATAATGTAGAATGGAACAAGTTTGGATGTTCATTATAATAGACAAGTCGAAGGCAAGAAATGGAAAATGATCATCAATGTGGTGGTGAACACAAGATTTTGACAATCTTGTAACTGTAGAAGTCTAGGATGTTGATCCATTTACATGTTAGTACTGAACTAGCTTGTCTAATGGAGGATTTTGTGCTATCTACTTTTTAGTGTTTAAATTATATATGTGCTCATATATATTGTCTTTGTGGAAGGTTGATTAAGGTCTTTTCTTTTGGAAACCTCGCTTCACTTAAATGAAGCGCTCGCTTCGCTTCATGCTTCAGACTTAAAGCGAATCGGAGCCTTGTCGTTTCGCTTCACTTCACGCTTGCCCCAAATCTGAGTACAAGTGAAGTTAAGGGAAAAAAAGAAAGAAGTAGATCGGGGCCTTATCATTTACTGTGGTGCTGAATGCTATTAACTATCTAAACAAGAACAGAATGGAATGGATCTATTTCTTCTGGGATGAGAAGCAGTTTACGCTTTTATTCCTTTTTCAACAATCTTATTACCTTTACTGTTTCTGGCATGCAATTACAGTCAACAACTTTTTTCTTCTTGCTCCACCATCCATGTCATATCATGTGCTTCACCAGCAAGCTTCTCCACCAACCAGGTCGTGTGCTCCAAGATCTCATTCAAAACATAAAAGTTAAAGAATCTGAGTATCCAATCTAAATGTTAAGATAACAGATAGAGTAATCAAATATAATATTTGGATACCTTTACATATCCGATACGGGCAATGTTAATCATCCTGAACATTCTCCATCACATGTAACCCAATTCTAAGGTATTAAATCTTTTTTTCTTGTTCTTGGGATTTTTGTTTTTTGCACGAGCATAATATTTAAATAAACCTTAAATAGTACAACAGATTAAAACATAAAGCTTGGCGCAGAGGCTCAATAAACCAAAGAGTAGGCACGAGCTAGAATTAGTGGCTCGATGCTCTAAATTGGGAAGACGCCTATAACAGCTCAATAAATCAGAGCACGATTTAACTCTATAAGTTGGTCCAATTGCCTCTAAATAAATGAAAAGTGACAGACAGATTAGGACTCCAGGACCTAAAGTTCATAGAAACAAATGTCCTACCAACAGCAAATCGGTGCTTCATCATATATTCATAACAGCAATTTCCGAAAGTAAAGAATTTTTTGTTTTTCATATCCAGTTCGGGTTTGTTTTACTTTGTCCACAGTTTCAGAGGATGTGTGAATGGAAAGGATAAGTGTGAACAGCACCACAGCCTTTAAACTCTACTGGGTCACACTTCTGGGAGACCCATGAGGTCTTTCAATGGAATGACTATGGCAATAATATGGCAACATAAGTGTGCTTTCTGCACAGAAACACTACCTTCAGAGTTCTGTTCAGCATGTTGTTTGCATGCAAATTTGCTAATGCAAAGAGAAATAAGTGCCTATTTATCAGGAAGAAAAAATAGAGAGACATAAGAGCCTAAATCAACCTAAGTCACCATCATTATCAAACTTCTCAACGTTATCTCCAGAAAACATAAATTCATTAAATGTTCCACATAAGTTCAAATATCTGTGCGGGTGAGAGAGAGAGAGGACTCTGGAAGAAAGCTATTCAAAAGAATGAAAGGGAGAAGAAGAAGGCAGCCCCAGACAAAAGATATCCAGCGGGGTCCAACCACCCAAAAGGTTGTGATGTAGACAACCTCCCTAAAGCAAGCATTAATGGCTACTTCTAGGGCTCAAACCCCTGACCGATAGGTCATACGAAGATAACTTTACCGTTGCTCCAATGCTCTCCTTCAAGACCATTTATGAGGTGAAAACCAAAGCTAGTTATCATATTTTAAAAAGCAGCAGTCTAAAGATTACAAAATGGGCACAAGATGCAAATTGTGTTCTTTTAAATCATTTAAAGAATATTGAGAAGCTTCTCCTTCAAAGAAAACCTAATTTGGTTCTACAAATGAACTTAACCACATTTCTTAACATAAACTAATTAGAGTCACAACAAAAGTATTTTACTCCAAAAGATGCCTGCTACCATACTGAAGAGCTTAAAAATATAACTCTTATAACTGAAAAGCAATAAGTGACGCTCACTATAAATGTGAATAACTACAGTAATGCAGATAATATGACCATTAAGAAACATGTCCTATGAATGCAACATATAAAATACACTATGCAAGACTATTTCTTGGTAAGGAAATCAAAATACCTGAGAAGAAAAATCAGTTAGATTTGTTATTCATGTTATAAAGAGTCAATCAACAATAAAATTCCATTTAGAACCCTCAGCCAACTTTCAAACACATTTGACAATCGTTTCAGATAAAGTGATTTTGGCAGTTTATATAGAAGGCCAGCAGCTCATCCCTAACATTCTCCGGATGACAATTTATAAAGTGCTCCATGAACCGCTTCTCTGTCATCCTCAATGCTGTGAAAACCACAGGACCCTTGAACCGGGGGAGAAGCCCCATATCTTCTATCTTTTCCCCTAAAAGAAATCGCGGTTTAATAACGGTATCCAAATTCAAGAAGAGTAAACTCGGTTTGTGAAGTACTACACTGGCAGATAGCTTCATAGTGCCTATTACAAAATCCATATTCCTTTTCACTTTATCAATGGAAAGCGTGCTCACGAGTGGTGATCTTCCGAAAAGCTTGAAAACCTCATCTTCCAGTAACCCGTTTTTCACCAAATTAGCCACCTTTTCACGGATAGTTTCAACCCGCGAAACAAGAATCAATACAACCACATACTTATACATCCGGGAATCCTTTTCCACTTTCGTTCTACGAATTAAATCAAGCTTCTCATCTCCTACAGAACTTCTTGAAATCATTTCAGGGCTAACCAGTAACATAGATACTAAGTCATTTCTACTTAGACCCAAATTTTCATAGATTCTAATCACAGGCCTAATTTTGTCGTCTAAATCATAAGTAAGCAATGATGGATTTCTCATAACAGCTTTAAGAAATACCTCTTTTGAACCAAAGAAAGTTCTCAAAAATTGAAGGCGCTTTTCCCAGCAACCATCGATTCGCCTGCGTAAGAGACTAGGACGGTATGTTATAATCTTTGTAAGGTGGGAGGATGTAATTCCCAAGTCAGTGAGTGTCTGGAGTTTTGATTGGAGAAGGGTCTGTGACATTCTGCGGGAAGATGGGAGGCGCTTGAAAATCTTGGAGATGTCATTTTCTGTGAAACCCCATTGTTTGAAGACGTCAGATGTCTCTTCTTGGTTAGTCAAAGTTGCTGCAAATTCTTCTTCTACGGTTTTAGCTGGGGGAGCCTCTGTGAAAATGAATCTACTGGGATTTAAGGCAGGGTGCTTCAGAGCGGAGATCTTGAAGTGCTGAGATGAGAAGAGTAGGAAATGCAAACGAATAAAAGCCATCCGTGTCGCCGGCGACGAGTAGTGGATGTAAAAGGTTACGAAGGCCTTCAATATTTGTCCCTTAAACAGAAATAGTCCTTAACATATGAAAAACTGGACACTTCTAATCCACAACCCTAAAACTTAATAATATTGCCTCGAATACACTATTAAATTTGACATATTGCTCACCTATACCTCATGTAAGAAAATTAAAAAATAGAAATTTAAGCTCCTAACGACTATTGTTCCAATTCAAATGATTGGGTTCTATGTATATCCTTGTTTACTCGTAAGTTGAATTTGTTACGTGATTTATAAACAAGCGAATTGATTTAATAAAAAATATATTAAAAAAATTAGATTAAAAATAAGACTTAGCAATTAGAATCGACAGAAATGACAAACCTGGCTCCGGGAGCAATGCCTCCAAGAACATAAATAAAAGCAATATTGTTTACCTTGAAAATGATAATTACAATTATATTTGATTATGTGGTTCTAAAAATACGTTATCTCTTTTAATACCGGTTGTTCAGGCAGTAGATGTTGAGTTTGAAGTGAGAGAAATGAAATAAGAGCAAAGGGAAACGAGATTACGCAAACCGGGCAACGGAGAGACCGGTCTCGAGGGTGGTTGGAAAGGCCTCGGGGTCTTCACTAACTACTCTAACATAAAGGTCAACAACATTACCTTTCCTTCATGAATCATGTGCCCT
>MDKI01010443.1:0-10501 GCA_005239505.1 Nicotiana paniculata | reverse complement strand
CCGGATTATATTTGCAACGCCCGTTTAGTCTTTTATTAGACATAATTGAGCGTGATCAGGTAATAACATCGTTTTTTTCTGGATTTGATCAATAAATTTTTGGAGTAACTCATTATCTCCTTGCTGGATTTTAAAGATATTTTCTAATTTTTTTCAACTTTTTGTGCTCTAGTGTGTACCTTGACAAAGGCTTCTAATTGAATATTTGGGAAATAAGGAATACCAAGTTAATGTTCATTTTATGAGGGTATTTTCGAATTTATTTACGAGCACTAATTTTATCCCTAGTATCGTCAAGTTGTTTCCTTTGACTTGGGTTGTACATGCTATTACTTCATTAATAATGCCACGATGGGCTATATTTAAGCCTCTTAGGGTATTGTCATTTTCTAGGGCATCCAACTTATAAGACAAATTATTCGAAATGTTTTTAACACAAACAAAACCTTTCTGATCTTTGTGATAGACATCTATCACAGATGCAGGAGGTGATACAATGTACATAATTTATTGGAGTTGGACTGCATGAGAGCTTCCTTAGTCAAAAAATATGCAACACTGTTCGCTTCCCGGAAATTATGCTTCACCATGATCTCCCCCATTTGCAATGACCAGAAATTATGCTTCATCATGGAGGAGAGTTTCTCGGAGAAGGCACTCTGTCAATACTTGGCAATTGGGCACTGTCGTTTTAATTATGCGCAATGGTATCATCTGTCAGTTGGTTATTTTCATTTGTGTTGATTGAAAAATCTTCGGTCGTGTTGCTAGTTTAAACTGATAGAGAACACAAACAAAAAGGATTGTTAGTATATTTGGATGAATAATGAAATTGCTTTAGCTTCACGGTAGGCGTCAAATTATTTAACCAAAAATTCAATTAGGCGTAAATAATTAAATTTATAACTGAAGGCTAAAAACAGATTCAAGCCAAAAGATAGTTGGATAGTTATGATTAAGTATGGATTAAAATAATGAATTATAAAACAAGAAGAGGAAAGAAATGTTATTTGATGGTAGCTTAGGACTTGAATGCTCGTAAGGAGAATTGGTAAGACTGCCAAAATTAATAAAAAATTCATATAGGGTCTAATGTAGATAATGATTCTAATGATTGCACATTGTTTTCTCAAATGGACAAATGTTAGCTATCCCGGATACTTCAGCATTAGAATTCTTATCTGTAAACTCCCTAATCACTTATGAATTTTCCAAACATTAGACTACCTTTTCGAGTAATTGAGTTAATCTTCCAAGAGTCTTTTATCTATTCTTGCCATCTTCTGAATGATACACGTGTTAAGTGTATTTTTTTTATCAATACAGATAGCCTCCCTATTTTTTAAATATTTTTCGAAAAAATTTCGTAGAGTGAAAGATTTTTAGTAGGAAAAAGATCATAATTAATAATTAAGATTCTTAATTAGCGGGAAATAGAATCTATCCGATTTCTCCATCCTAAATTAGAAATAACATAGACTGTTATTGAGATAATGCGTGCAACTTTCATTTAATATTTGAGACATGTATTTCATTTGATGTATGAGACATGTGGAGACAGTAATCAAACTCTCCCTTATATGTAGTATAAGGAATTTCAACAGCTCATTCTTGCAAATATTAACATTTAGTTAATTTTTTAATTGTATATTTAATTAAATCAAAGCTATGGGATTCAAATGAATTTGTGATAACATATATATACTGTAGTTGTCGTTGTATATATTTATAAACTATTTAATTTTAGTCTGCTCAGTTTATTTTTAATAAGAAGCTTTATATCAAACAATATCATGATGTATTTAAAATAACCAATTTTAGAATTTTCATAATTATATAAGCATTGTTGAAGGAAAATATTTTATTTATAAATGATGCTTACAATTTTTTATTTCTTCACACATCTCCACATATAGAATAATCTATCAATGTCTCTATTTATAATAGTACGAAATTTATTTCAACTAAAAATATAAAAGCGTATTTTTATATTTATTCTAACTGCAAATCATATTTAGGCATGAATTAAATAAATCAAACCCTAAACAACTAAGATTTCATATATCACAACTTTAAATTAGTTTTTCAATAATTGTTTATAATATTTCAAATCATAAATTTTAAAAATCTTTCTTAAACTTAAAATTATTCGGAGTAAAACTATGTTATATAAATTAAAACAAATGAAGTAAATTAATAGCGTAAAAAAGAGCTCTCTCTTCCATCCCATTTTAGCAGCTTTATCTCAAAAAATTTGTTTCCAAAATAGTTGTTATTTTAGAATTTTAAAGTTAAATTTATTAGTTATTTTTAACTATACTTTTAATATTAAAAATATAGTTAATTTTTTAATACTTCTTCCGTTTCAATTTATGTGAATTTGTGGTGTAAAATGAAGCACATATA
The DNA here is from genome assembly GCA_005239505.1 of Nicotiana paniculata. Classification (NCBI taxonomy): domain Eukaryota; kingdom Viridiplantae; phylum Streptophyta; class Magnoliopsida; order Solanales; family Solanaceae; genus Nicotiana; species Nicotiana paniculata. The sequence continues at coordinate 8,095 of MDKI01010443.1, read as the reverse complement.
TTTTATGTGGTTGGTTATAAATTATTGCATAAAGGTAAATTATTTTTAAATACGGAATGTAATTATTCTTTTTGACATAGACTAAAAAGGAAATACGTTCACATAAATTGAAACGGATGAAATATTATTTAATTTTCAAAAATAATTTAATAGACGTAACTTAATAAACTATATTTTGTATTTATTATTTTCTTTTAGCGGACTTGAAAAAGTTAAAAGTGACAATAAAAGAATATATCATTATACGCCGCCACAATATAAAAGTTAACAAATTCGGGAAGATGCAGTTGCATGCGCTCGAAAAATTGCAGAGTGGACACGTGTCCTCTCCATCTGCCAGCATTGTTATGGTGCAAGCCACCGCGTGTCTTTATCTTGTTCTTTTTTTCGCCACGTACTTCCAACAACTGCCTCCTCACCAACCCTAAAATTCTTTATATATACATACGTGACTCTGCACTGCATGAAAATTTCAAAACTATATATATTTTGAGAGAACATTGGTTTTTCAAGGACTTTGCTAAAACAGAAACAATAATGGCTTCAGGGCAACAACAACAACGTTCAGAACTTGATGCAAGAGCTAGACAAGGAGAAACAGTGGTTCCTGGTGGCACTGGTGGCAAGAGTCTTGAAGCTCAGGAGCATCTTGCTGAAGGTTAAGCTTTAACTAGATCTTCCATTTTTTTTTTACTTGTATTTGAAAAGAAATTTGTTTTAAATTGTTATTTTACGTTAAGGAGATGGTCTTACAGCTATCTTTTAGAATCACAAATCGGCAAGATATAGTCTGCTCTTATTCAATATTTGAAAATGGTGGCGGTGATAGTTAAACTTCAGAACTTTTATGTGTTTTGATACTTAGCGATTATCTTATTTAAGTTGTTAAAGAGATGCACTTCACTTTACTTGGCTCTTTTCTTGTTTGGCTTATTAATGGTGTTTGATTCTGTTGAATTGAATGAAGGGAGAAGCAGAGGAGGGCAAACAAGAAAGGAACAGCTAGGAACAGAAGGGTACCAAGAGCTGGGACAAAAAGGAGGACAGACAAGGAAAGAGCAAATAGGGAGAGAAGGGTACCAAGAAATGGGTAGAAAAGGTGGACTTAGTACAACTGAGAAATCTGGTGGTGAACGTGCTGCTGTTGAAGGAGTTGACATTGATGAATCCAAGTTTAGTACCTCGTAAAATGTTTTTGGAGTATATGGCCTGTCGTTAAAGCTGTTATTATATATTTTACTGAGTTGTGTCTTGATTTTTTGCTGACTCTAGTCCTAGACGATTAGGTAGTAGCTTTTGGTGTGTGTTTTAGTTCTGTGGAAAATATGGTGTGCCTTATGTTATCCCTAATCTGTAGGGTTTGTTGCTAATGGACTCGTCTGATTTTGCCAGAAATTATCTGAATCTTTAGAATCTTCGATCTTGAATGTGATGCTTATCTCGCATAAGTTGGAAGGCCAGGAGTGGTAACTAGTGTGTGCTCGATCTGCGCCAGCATAGATAGATGAAAGAAATAGGGAAGAGAAATCAATGTGAATTATGAGCAGTTGTCCATTGATAATATGCTTGAAATAGTGTTTTTGTACAATTAAATGTGAAAGTTGGTACAAGGGAATTATCGGTCTGAGTAGAAAATAGAAAAGAATTTATGAACTTTTTTGTTTAATTCATTAGGGTGATAGGTGTTAGGATACACAGTAAGCTAGGGTTGGATTTCGGATTGGATTATTTATAATGCTTCAAAGTTACAAATTCATATGTATATATTTTTTGTAAATACAGCAAGAAAAATTTAATATTTTATGTTTGTGCAGTTATGAAAGTATTATGGTGTCAAAGTACTAATTATTCGAATTAAATAAAATTTATATATATCCTAATAATTTTGGATTTCAGATTGGATTGGATCATATTAAAAGGATACCAATTCTGAAATTCGAAATTTTAATAATTATAATTCGAAATTCAAAGTTAGACGGATCAGTTTGAATTTCGGATATTCGATTCCAAATGAACAAATATACATAAGCCATGCGTTATGTTATTCATTCTTTATAACAATTGTTTATTTATTTATTTAATTTAATAAGTTTATTTTAAATTAGATTATGTATTTTTGTGTGTATATATTGCTTATATAGTAGATGATTTAATATAATAAAGTTTAGCTTATACATGAAATCAATTGATTTTTGTAGGTCACAGAATTCATGTTCACAATGTAATGATGCAATTGGACAAATTATTGGAATGATAGTACAAGATTAAATATAATTTATTTTGATTATGGAAATGTTAATTTTAACTTTTTGTATTAGTACATTTTGTATGTATTACGGATTAAGTAGAGATAAATATTTTATATTTATTTAATAAAATAATTTATTTAGTCCATTCAATATATGTATATTTTTAATTTTGATATAATTATTATTGGTTGTGTGTGTTACTTATTATTTTGATTTATTAAAAGGCGAAATTTTTTGGTGGATCAATAAAGCCTAAACTTGGTAAATTGGATAATAATGATATACATTAGCAAAGTAATAATTAGTTTGCAGAATAAATACAAATCCCATGATTTGTATCCATGGATAATTTAGACGAAAAATTGAATTATAAAATTGTGAAACATAATTTTGGAATTATATCAATACTTCCAATTGAATAAGTATGAATAAAGGATCTATGGACGAAGATAGACAGTCGATTTCTAACCATAACTGAATCTTCAATTTCTTATTTGTAAAGAAGAAATTGAAGCAAAATAGCTATTAAATGATGAATTTGGTTTAGAATTGATGTTTCAGTTTTTGAGATTGATGATACTCCTCTATAAAAGCTTATAAGTTTTTCATGTGTAAACACGGTTGATAGATTTTGTATCCGACATATGAAATAAATTAAGAGAAAGCCTAAAGAAAGTAATCAATAAATTAAGTTTTTAGTAATTTAATTTGATTGATTAGTATCTGAATTTTTACATATGAAGTTGAATAAAATTTTATGGAAGAATTTCAAAATTGACTAAGGAGTGCCATTACGAAATTTTAGTGAAATAATTCGTAATTTATTATAGTAGAAATTAATTTTAAATTTCAAAATTAATTTCATAACAGGAAGCCTTGTTAATTAAATTATGTGGTCCATATTGTGCCTAAATAATAGAAAATAAACGGAAACGTTTCCTTAGTGGAAGAAGAAAACCTAACAGGTTTTGGAAAAGAGTTTTAACCAAAAAATAAAAACCTGGCTATATATATTGCATATAGGCTTATCATTTTTTGCGGTTTTTACATGTTTTCTTCCTTGGAATTTTGCCCACCCAAATTTCTCTCTTTCCGGATATTATTTGCGTAATACAGTAGAAGATTGTGGAGGTTTTAGTGAGGTCATGGTCTTGCAACTCTGGAACTGGAGACCGAGATTAATCTGCTTTGTTCACGCTTCAAGAGGTAACTCGAATAATCTCCGTATGTTCTAATTGTTTAATTCACATGTGAATATGGTACTGTAATTGCTTTCGGTTCGATATATAATCCAACAATTGGTATTAGAGCCTACTCACGTCTAATTAAATGATTAGGATGAACAATGAAAAGTAGTGTTGATACCCAATATATATATATATGCATCATCATTTAGCTTATAAGCATATACAAGTACTTTTCATAATTTTTCATAATTTTTAAAACCTTAAAATTAATTTTCTTGTATTTAAATTACTTGAATATTTTTTAATTACTGCTTCAATTATTTTGTGATGACTTAATTACCTAAAATTATTATTTGCATCCATAATGCATGTCACGACCCAAATTCTCAACCTTAGGGATCGTGATGGCGTCTAACACCACACTTGCTAGGCAAGCCAATGTTAGAGTTCGCTTAACTATTTCCTTTAATTAACCATTTAAACAGGATAAAACAATTTTAAATAATACTTAATGTAATGACTTTAAATGAATAATTCGCAATATAAAAAAAATAAACAATTAACTACACCGAGCCACGAACTAATTATATAGATAAATCCAAAAACTTGGCTGCAAGAAATAATGTAATTGTTCTGAATATAATAAAACAACGTTTAATAAAATAGGAGAAGCCTCTCAGAATCTGCGAACGCCGGCAGATATACCTCGTGTTTCCAAATAAATGAATAGCCACTCTAAATATCTCTACAGCTGGCCGGTACCTGGATCTGCACAAAAGAGTGCAGAGTGTAGTATCAGTACAACCGATCCTGTACTGAGTAAGTGCCGAGCCTAACCTCGACGAAATAGTGACGAGGCTACGGCGGGGCTTTAGCAATATAACCTGTGACAATAATATATATAAAGCAAGAAGGAAATCTAAACAAATAATTAAGTACTGCAGCAACAATAAAATAACTCAGCCGCCTTTTTCAGGTCTCATCTATAACCAATTCTCAAATAGTTTTCAAGTTTCCAAACTTTAACTTTAAATAAAAGTAGTACCGAAAATATGAAGAATAGTAAAATAAATATTCAAGCCTTTCAAATCTTTATTTTCTTTGAAATTCGGTAAAAATATAAATGTCCTCCCTTATTGCTCCTTGTTGCGGCGTGCAATCCGCTCCCACCTGTCCACCCTTATTGCTCCTCCCTAAATGTATTACCCTTAATACTCTTGTTGTGGCGTGAAACCCGATCTCACATGCCCACCCTTATCACTCCTTGCTGCGGCGTGCAACCCGCTCCTACCAGATATCTCATATCAATTTATTCATAAAAATGTCACAATTTAGGCCAAGCCTTTCACAATATTTTTGTCTCAACAATTATAAATAAGAAACTCTATTTTTCTCATAACTTCATCAATATCCTCTCAACCATGAAACCAACAAGAACATAAATATGTATATATATCTCGTAAAAACAATGCTAAACCGCTCAACCGTTTTGTATCACAAGGGAACCAGCTAAAACAACCAATACTCTTTCCAAAATAACCACAAAAATATTTAACAACAAAATCAAGACCAAGTAGTCATAGAAACAATAATGAACATAGAACAATTAAGACAAGAATCAATTAAGTTGGAAACGAGAAAGGAATCATGTTCAACAGGAAATTTGGTGGTGCATAGATACTCGTCACCTCACTTATACACCACACACATGCATTTCACATAGCAAACAAGTGGAGATTCCTATTCCCTCAAGTCAAAGTTAGACCAAACACCTACCTCAATTTCGTAGGACACTCACTGCTCAATTATAGCTTTTCTTTTAGAACCTTTATCTAACTTGCTCGAATATAATCATAATTAACTCAATATCATCAATTAATGCTAAAGGAACTAACTCTATTGAAAAACATAATTTTTCTTAAGTTTTCTCAAAAAAATAAAAACCCGACCCCGGGCCTCCTTGGTCTAAACTCGGGGTTCGGGGAAAATTACGTTCACCCATTCACCCACAAACCCAAATATACAATTAGTTTCGAAATCCGGCCTCAATTCGAGGTAAAAATTCGATTTTTACAAAATTCCCTAATTCTACCCAAACCCTTAATTTTTACCATGAAAATTCTTAGTTTTGATTAAAAAGTGATGAAAAACAATAAGGAATTGAAAGAGTGAAGTTTAGAATTGATTACTTATGACTTGGGGATGATAATTGGTGAGGAAATTCGCTCCTAGGGCTTTAAGGTTCGAAAATTTGGAGAAGAAAGGGTTCTGCCCGTTTTAAAAGAGTATATATATTGCCTGAGCAGCAGACCTATGCGTTCGCATAAGTCTGCTCGCGATCACAAGGGTAAGGGGGAATGGGCATCTCGTTCGCGTGGGGAGGGCTGCGTTCGCATAGAGTACTGGTCCCCTCCCCCCAGGCCTGTCTAATGATGTGCGTTCGCATAGCCCAAGGGTGCGTTCGCATAGAGTCAGCCCAGGTGACCTCCGCGTTCGCATGACTGGCTATGCGTTCGTATATAACAAAAAAAAGGGATCCTCTATTTTACACTATGCGATCGCGAACTTCCCTAAGCGATCACATATCACAAAGGACCTGGACACCATAAACAAACCTTTGGCTGCATTTTTACATGTTTAAAACCTCTCGTGGCCTATTTGAAACTCACCCGAGCCCTCGGGGCTCCAAACAAAACATGCACGCCAGTCTAATAACATCAACGGACTTGCTCGTGCGATCAAATCATGAAAATAACACGTAAAACTATGAATTAAACCTCAAAACTCATCATTTTCATCAAGAACCCTTATAGTTCATAACTTTCCAATCGGATGTCCGAATCACGTCAAACGAACTCCATTTTTCACCAAATTTCACAATTAAACTGTAAATACTATAACAAATCTATACCGGGCTCTGGAACCAAAATATGGGCCCGATACAAATGGTTTCAAACATTAATTCTTTTCTTTATTTCATTAATATTTTATCAAAACAATTTATTTCAAAAATTGATTCTAAGTCTTGGGACCTCGAAGTTCATTTTCGGGCATACGCCCAAGTCCCATATTTTACTGCGGACCTCCAGGGATCGTCGGAACACAAATTCGGGTCCGTTTACTCAAAATGTTGACCAAACTCAACTATAATCAAATTTAAATTCTAGAAATCATTATTTCTCATATTTTCACATAAAGGCTTTTCGGTTTAACGCCCAGACTACATACGCAAATTGAGGTATTTAAAATTAGTCTTTTTATGGCTGCTAAGCATTGTAACGACCCGGCTGGTCGTTAAAAGAATTTACGCCCCGATCCCCTATTAATTTTTTTTCCCAAGTCTATTTCTACTAATTTGAATTGCCGAGACATTCGGTTTTGAGTTTCGGAGAGTTTTGGGACACTTAGTCCCTAAATGAGAGCTTAGGTGTTAGAAAGTTGCCCGTAATCGGAACAATTTGAAGACGGCCTTGGAATGGAAATCTGATGGTCCTGTTAGCTCTGTTAGGTGATTTCGGGGTTGGGAGCGTGTTCAGAATGCATTTTGGAAGTCCGTAGCTCATTTAGGCTTGAAATGCCGAAGCTTGAATTTTTGAAGTTTCCAGTTCGTTAGTTAGTTTTTGATCCGAGGGTTGGAATGGAATTCCGGAAGTTGCAATAGTTCCGTCATGTCATTTGGGATGTGTGTGCAAAATTTGAGGTAATTCGGATGAGTTTAGATGTGTTTCGGCGTCAGATGTGAATTCTAGAATTTTCCTAAGTTCCCAGGCTTGAAGACTATGCATAATCGATGATTTTGATGTTATGAGACGTGTTTTTAAAGCTCGACCTAGTTCGAATAAGGTATTAGGGTCGGTTGGTTGTTTTAGTTGAGATCCCGGGGGCCTCAGGGTTGTTTCGGATGCTTAACAAGAGAATTTGGGACTTATCAAATGGCTGAACCAGACCTCTTCTGGTGTTTTCGCACCTGCAAAGGTTTTCCCACAGGTACGGTCACGCAGGCACGGTAGGTCTGATCGCAGGTGCGATGGCGAGGGATTTGGCCAGTGGTCGCAGGTGCGACCTGAGTTCCGCAGGTGCGGAACCGCAGGCGCGACCAAACGACCGCAGGTGCGGCCACAGTGGACTTAAGTGAATTTCACACCTGCGATACTTTTTCCGCAGGTGCGGTACCGCACGGTGGGGTATTGGGACCGCAGGTGCGAGATCCCTGTGTGTTTATTCCAAAAATCCGAGGGTTTATTTGATAAGTCTAAAAATCGTTTGAGAGCTCAGGAATTGACGATTTTCAGTGGGTTTTGAAGAGAAAGATCATAGGTAACGTTTCCTAATCCTAATTCATTGTTAGAACATTAATCCTCGTTGTTATCTTTAGTTTAATTATCAAAAATGGGGGGAAAACCATGGGAACTTGATGAACTTCCCCAAAACGAAATTCTTAGAATTTAAGGGGGTTTTGGCATCGGATTTCGATGTTTCTGGTCGAGTGAGTTCGTGAGTGAATGGGTGTACGGAAAATATAACTTTTACCCGATTCCGAGACGTGGGTCCGAGGGGAATTTTGGTCATTTTACCTAATTTTGCGCCTTAGCTTTCAATTAAATAGTAGAATCAGTTGTTTGAGATGTTATTTACGATATGTAATTGTTTTGAATAGAT
>MDKI01098153.1:0-52998 GCA_005239505.1 Nicotiana paniculata | reverse complement strand
GTTCCTGTTGGTTTCATGGTTGAGAGGATATTGATGAAGTTATGAGAAAAATACAGTTTCTTAATTATAATTGTTAAGATAAAAATATTGTGAAAGACTTGGCCAAAATTGTGAAATTTATGAATAAATTGATATGAGATGTCTGGTGGGAGTGGGTTGCCCGCCGCAACAAGGAGTGATAAGGGTGTACAGGTGGGATCGGGTTGCACACCGCAACAGGAGTAATAAGGGTGATATATTTAGGGAGGAACAATAAGGGTGGACAGGTGGGAGCGGGTTTCACGCCGCAAAAAGGAGCAATAAGGGAGGACATTTATAATTTTTACTAAATTTCAAAGAAAATAAGGATTTAAAAGGCTTAAATGTTCATTTTACTATTTTTTCATATTTTTGCACTACTTTTATTTAAAGTTAAAGTTTGGAAATTTGGAAATTTTGTGAGAACTGGTTATAGCTGAGACCTGGAAAAGGTGACTGAGTATTTTAAATGTTGTTGTAGTTATTATTTATTTGTTTTAAATTTCTTCCGTTCTTCATATATTATCATCACAGTTTATATTGTAAATGCCCCGCCATAGCCTCGTCACTACTTCTCGAGGTTAGGCTCGGCACTTACTCAGTACATGAGGTCGGTTGTACTGATACTACACTCTGCACTATTTTATGCAAATCCAGGTACCGGCCAGATGTAGAGATATTTAGAGAAGTTATTCAGTTACGCGGAGACACGAGGTATATTTGCCGGCGTCCGCAGATCCTGAGAATCTTCTCCCATTTTTATAAAACTGTTTTATTATATTCAGGACAGTTGTACTAATTCTTTCAGCCCAATATTTGTAGTATTATTTAGTAGTTCGTGAATTGTAACACCAGACTCTGGGGGTAGTTCTAGGTTTATTTATACAATTAGTTTGTGGCTCAGTTTAACTGATTGATTATTATTTTGTATTTGGGTTTATTTATTGAAATCTTTTAGATCAAGTTTAATTTAAAATTTGTTTATCCTGTTTAGATGGTTAATTAAAGGAAATAGTTAAGCGAACTCTAACATTGTCTTTCCTAGCAAGTGTGGTGTTAGACGCCATCACGATCCCTAAGGTTGGGAATTTGGGCCGTGACAGACATTGTTGAAGACTGGCCATCTCAGGGAATCTTTAAGTGACTGGGAAAATAACAACTACGTTTTAAACATGGACAATGCAGAGCCTTTGAAGGTAGCAGAAGGCTCCACTCGGCTGACTATCAACATGATTTTTGGAGGAGATGAAGTCAACGGTGTAACCTTTTCAGCAACAAAGAAAACGAAGATCTCGGTGACTCACAACAAGAGACTTCGGGTAGTCCCAGAAGATGACATCACTTTCACAGAGGAAGACACTGACGGACTTCTTCTGCAACAAAATGACGCTTTGGTAATCTCTCTCAATGTTTTAAATTTCAAAATTAAATGTGTTTTGGTTGAACCAGTAAGCTCAGCCAACATAATACAATGGAGAGTTTTGGAGCAAGCAAAATTAATCGGAAACATCGTTGCGGCAACAAAGCTCTTAGGTGGCTCCAACTTTACAAGTGTGACAACCCGATGAGACATTTTTCTGCCCACACACGCCGAAGGAATAACAAAGACCACTCTATTCGAAGTGGTAGATGGTGTTGCACCCTATTTTGCACTAGTCAAAATAAGATTCAACTTGTGGTTTCTTTGTTGTTGATGAAAAAGATTCGCCACCTAATTTTTAAAGGTATACTATGGTACATATTTAATTACTAAATGTTATATTCTTTATTAGTTTACTAACTGGTGCGATTATGGGTAAGGTTTCTTGTTCTTATAAGGGGAAGGTGTTAGGCACCCCTTATAATCTACCTGAAATAGCTCCATAAGACTTAGAGTACATTTAGGAATAACTGTTTGTACTATGCCTTAACTAGTGTTCAAAGAGCGTAGCTTACCATATATTAGGGGATAATATCTACAAGGGGAGAGTACGGTTTAAAGAGGACGGATTTAAAGAAAAACCTTTAAGAACAAATAGTGTTAGTATATATAAAATTGAAAAGAACATTGAAAGATGGAACGTTTGTATAAGAATGGGTAAAAGGGAAGCTAAGTTAAAGCACGTTGTTTCCTAAATCATTGAAGTTCGTATTATTCTAATGAGGTGAAAATGAACCTAAGATGTAGTTTTAAATAGTTGGATTGAAGAAAACTGTTTGAAAGCCTTTGTTGGAGTAGCAACACTTTAATCTTTTCGAAATAGTTGATTCCCTTTTAGGAAAGTTAAACTCGTAACAGTTCTGATTTTTCCTTTTGAAAGAGGGATTGTAACGACCTGACCGGTCGTTTTGCATATTCGGACCCTGTTCCCCTAAATAAGACTTCCCGTAGCGGCTTTCAGTGATTCATGACTTGCGGGGACGGGTGGTTCGGGATTCGGAAGTGTATAGAGTAATATAGGAACACTTGGTTCCTTAAGATTGGATTTAAGGCCAGACTTCGGTCAACATTCTGAGTAAACGATCTCGGAATCGAGTTTCACCGATTCTAGGAGCTTCGTATGATGATTTTGGACTTGTGCGTATGTCCGGAATGTGTGTTTTGATGACCCGGAAGCGTTTCGACGCCAAATAGCGAAAATAGAGTTTCCTTAAGTTCATAATTTGGTTTGGAACGTGTTTTTATGTTATCGAGGTACCAAAGAAATTGCAAGGCCGGGAATAGTTCCTTTATGTCATTTATGACTTGCTTGCAAAATTTGGTGTCATTCCGAGTAGTATAGGTTGGTTCGGCGCATTGAAACCGAATTCAAGAACTTGAAAATTCTTAAGTTTGATTCTAGGGGTTTTGAGGAGTGATTTTGAGTTTTAGCGTGGTTTTGGGTGTACCGAAGGTTCGAGCGAGTACGTAATATGATTTAGGACTTGTTGGTATAATTGCACGGGCGCTCGGGTAGGCCCAGGTGCCTCCCGGACACCGAACGGGGCCAAAAACCAGCAGCTTCAGCTGCTGGTGCACCAGGTCTGGTGTAACCACAGGTGCGGTTGCCCAGATCGCAGGTGCGAGACCGCCCCTGTGGTCAAGGCCTCGTAGGTGCGACCCATAAGGGAGAAGGCCCAATTCGCAGGTGCTGACCATTCTCCGCAGGAGCAGGTCCGCTGGTACTGAAACCTCTCCGCAGGTGCGATCCTTAGTCTCTTTGCCAAATTCCGTAGGTGCGAGCCTTGGCTCGCATGTGCGGTCCTCGAGCCGCAGGTGCGAGGCCACTGAAGGCAGTGAGCCCATTTAATTCGGGACTTATCCATTTTTCACCATTTCTTCCACACCATAGGCGATTTTGAGAGCTTTCAAGAGAGTATTCGGCCTAGCTACTAAGAGGTAAGTAATTTTCATTTAAATATTGGTTTATTACATCAATCTTAGGTAGATTAACACCCAATTAGTTTAAATCAAAGGGGTTAGAGTGGAAACCTAGGGTTTATGAACTTTAGAAAAATTCACCACTTTTTCACCATGAAATCCTACAAAAACTATATATTAATGGTCCTTAGGCTATGGGTGAGTGTTTTCTTCGAAAATTTCCGGAATCCGAGCATGTGGGCCTGGGGGTGTATTTTGGGATTTCTTCAAGAATGATGAATTAGCTAAGTTAGTAAGATAATTTCATAGTTTTGAGTGTATATTAACGTATTTATATAATATTTGACTAGTTTCGAGTCCTCAGGTGTAGAGGTTAGAGTTTCGGGCGCGTTCTTGGTCCGAGAAGTGGGTTCCGCACGAGGTGAGTCTCCTTTATAACCTTGTAAGAGGGAATTTTCCCCATAGGTAATAAATGATTGAATTGTCCTTATTTGCGAGGGGCTACGCACACACGAGGTGATGAGATTTCGTGCGTAGCTACTACTATTTTATGCCGGGTAGTCTTTAGGACTCACAAGCATGCTTATATGCCTTAATTGTATACCTGCATGTATTCCTAGTCAATTATTATCCTTGAACTAGCATGAGAAAATGGAAGGTTACATTAAATCTTGTTGTGGCCATGATTCTTGTTTTCCAAGTGTGAACTCTATATTTCCTGAATTTCCTGATGATTCTGTGTATGTATACGAGCACCCGTGTCGCATGTATGATTCGTGAGCAGGGTAGCCTTATAATATGTCAACCGCGTCACATTATCGATTCGCGAGCGGGGTAGTAGATGCATCTATGGTTCGAGCCGTTCGACCCTTCGGCAGTGCACATTTAATTTTTGTGTCGCTTCGGCCGTACGCCACGTCATACTATATGCTATGTGTTTGACGGAGAGTCTTATTATTATTATTATTAAATGAATTGTTCTATGTGAAAGGGGATTTTGGACTTTTATTATAGTTTTTATTTGTCACTTGCGGTAGGTGGTAGTTCATATACTTGATAGTCCATGTCTACTTGATTTTCCATAATTGCTAACCCTGATTAAATCTGTCTAATTATATTATTCCTAATGACCCTAGTGAGTAATATGTCTACCCCTCGTCACTACTTTTTCGAGTTTAGACGGTATACTAACTGGGTACATATTTGTTTATATGTACTAATTCTACGCTTCTGTACTTAATTGTGCAGGTTCTGAGGCTAGTGCATCTGGTTATCATACCGGAGCGCGATCGTGAGAGTACTTTCTGGATAGACTACACGATGAGATGCTATCTTTGGCGTTCCTCAGCAGCACTGTGGAGTTTCTGCTATTTCTTTTGATATTTCTGTCTACCCCTTTCAGACAGTTGTATATTTATTTTTTCTTCTTTGTATATTCACTAGTCGCCTGTGGACTTGTGACACTAGGTCTTGGCACACATAGTTGGTTTTCTAATATTTTTGCTATACTACATATGATGTCAACGATATTTTGAGTTCATTTAATCAAGTTGCATTCACTTAACCATTTTCTTTAAATGGTTTCTAAATCTAAAATATGACAAGTACTTAAATAAGTAAAATAATCTCGCTAGTAAACTGATGTTGGCTTGCCCGACTCCGGTGTTGGGCACCATCACGACCTGAGTTGGAATTTGGGTCGTGACAACATGGTATCAGAGCTCTAGGTTCACGTAGGTCTCACAAGTCACGGGCAAACCTAGTAGAGTCTTGCGGATCGATACAGAGACGTCTGAATTTATCTTCGGGAGGCTATATGGTGTTAAGAAACCTCTCTTTATTCTTATTCTATCATGCAGTCGATGGTCTTACTAAATCTCATTGTTCTATTCCCTCACAGATGGTGAGGACTCGTGCAACTGATATTCCAGACCCAGGAGATGTTGCTACCCCTGCCTCCGAGGACGTGGCAGAGGCCGGGAGGGCACCGGCCCGAGGTAGGGGACGAGGGAATCCCAGAGTTGCTCCATTAGCACCCCCAGAGAATCCTGTCATTGAGGAGCAGGACGAGGTGCCTCCAGCAGATCCTGCCCCAGCAGATTTCATGACTGCACCAGGATTTCAGGAGATCATGGGTCGTATGATGCGATTCATGGACACTATGACCCAGGATGGTTTATTCCCAGCGGATCCTGCCACATCTCAGGCGGGAGGGGGAGTCTAGACCCCTACCGCCCAGGTCGCAGGTCATGCAGCGGCAGTATATCAAAATCCGGGTACTCTGCCCGTGGGTGGAGCACAGCCAGCAGTAGCAGCACCAGAGCTCAGACCGACTGCGGACGACGATCCGCAGAAGCTACTTGATAGATGGACTCGATTTCACCCTCCGGTCTTCGGAGATGAGAAAGGCGAGGATGCCTAGGACTTTATTGATAGGTGCAGGGACAGACTGCACAACATGAGGATTTTGAAGTCCCATGGAGTCGACTTCACTACTTCCCAGCTAGAGGGTAGGGCCCGTAGATGGTGGAAGTCATTTATCCTTGGTAGGCTAGCAGGTTCCCCTACTATCACATGGAGCAGTTCACTCAGTTGTTCCTGGATAGACTACGAGGCCAGGTTCAGTGACAGACTACGAGGCCAGATTTTCAAAGTTGTCTGCCATGCCCTTATGATTCTTCCTACTGATGCTTAGAGAGTGCGGAGGTTTTTAGCTGGGCTACACTCAGGTATTAAGGCCAACATGGCCCGAGAGGTGGAGATGGGTACTCCTTATCAACTTGTGGTCGAGATAGCTCGGCGGATTGAGGGTTACCGATTGAGGGGCAGAGAGTAGGGCCAGCAGGACAAGAGAGCTAGATTTTCCGGAGATTTCAGAGGTGCCCCAGCCAAGGGTAAAAGTCAGTTCGGTAGAGGCCAGTCCAGCAGGCCTCCATATTCAGCTCCTCCACCACCTTCTCGTGGTTCTCCAGTGAGACCTTATTTCAGCGCCATGCCGGAGAGTTCTTACCGCCAACCAGCTATTCTGGGTCCCTCCGGCGGGTATATATGTCATCAGGGGTCTCCTAGTCCTTACTTCAGTGCCATGCCAGAGAGTTCTCATCGTCCCCCATCTATTCAGGGGTCTTCTTCAGGGCAGCAGGCCATGCCTCCAACGAGGTGTTATGAGTGTGGGGATCCAGGCCATATGAGGAGGACTTGTCCCAGGTTCCGGGGCAAGGCTATTTAGCAGAGTTATCAGCCCGCATTCTCAGCACCGGCGCCCCGTCCACCTAGAGGTGGAGGACAGGCTGGTAGAGGTCGTCCCAGAGGTGGAGGCCAGGAAGAGGGAGCTCAACTAGCTCCTATCAGTCCGGCAGAGGTCAGTCTTCAGGTACTCCAACCAGATTCTATGCCATCCCGTCCCGAGCAGATGCAGTGGCCTCAAATGCCGTGATCACAGGTATTATTTCAGTATGTGGTAGAGAGGCATCAATGCTATTTGACCCACGATCTACTTATCCATATGTGTCAGCCATGTTTTCTTGTTTTCTGGATGCTCCCCGTAAGTCCTTGAGTTCTCCTATATATGTATCCACTCCCGTTGGTCATTCTGTAGTGGTAGACCGGATTTATCGATCTTGCGTGATCACATTCTGTGGGTTCGAGACTAGAGCGGACCTCCTATTGCTCGATATGGTTGATTTTGAGATTATCCTGGGCATGGATGGGCTATCTCCTCATCATTCCATCTTAGATTGCCATGCCAAGACTGTTACCTTGGCCATGCCTGAGTTGCCTAGGCTGGAGTGGAGAGGTTCCTCGTTTAGTGCAGCCAGTAGAGTTATTTCCTTCCTGAAGGCTCGACATATGGTCGAGAAGGGTTGTTTGGCATATCTTGCTTATGTGCAGGACACCACCGCCGAGTCTCCGATGATTGATTCAGTGCCCGTTGTTCGAGAGTTTGTTGATGTATCCCCTTCAGACCTTCCAGGCATGCCTCCGGATCATGATATTGATTTCTGCATTGATTTAGCTCTAGATACTCAGCATATTTCCATTCCCCCGTACGGTATGGCTCCTAAGGAGTTGAAGGAGTAGCTAGAGGAGTTGTTGGCTAAGGGGTTTATCAGACCGAGTGTATCACCGTGGGGTGCTCCAGTTCTATTTGTGAAGAAGAAGGATGGGTCCATGCCAATTTGTATTGATTACCGCCAGCTGAACAAGGTCACCATCAAGAACAAGTATCCATTTTCGCGCATTGATGATTTGTTTGACCAATTGCAGGGTTCCAGGGTGATTTCTAAGATAGACTTGAGATCGGGCTATCATCAGTTGAAGATTCGAGCCTCAGATGTCCCGAAGACTACTTTTCGTACGAGATATGGCCACTATGAGTTCCGAGTGATGTCCTTTGGATTGACTAATGCCCCAGCAACATTTATGGACTTGATGAATAGGGTGTTCAGGTCGTATATGGATTCTTTTGTCACCGTCTTCATTTATGACATCTTGATTTACTCACATAGCCTGGGATTGCACGAGCAACATTTGAGAGTTTTGCTCCAGACTTTGCGAGAACAGAAGCTATATGCTAATTTCTCCAAGTGTGATTTTTGGTTAGATTCCATGGAATTCTTGGGAAATGTAGTATCCGGAGAGGGTATCAAGGTTGATCCTAAGAAGATTGAGGTAGTTCAGGGTTGGCCACGTCCTACTACAGCTACCGAGATCAAGAGTTTCTTGGGTCTAGCAGGCTAATATCGACGATTTGTGGAGGGATTTTCATCCATTGCATCCCCATTGACCAGATTGACTCAGAAGAATGCTCCATTTCGATGGTCCAACGAGTGTGAGGCGAGATTTCAGAAGCTCAACACAGCATTGACCTCAGCACCAGTTCTGGTATTGCCTTCCGGTTCTGGGATGTATACAGTGTATTGTGACGCTTCACGTGTTGGCTTGGGGTGTGTGTTGATGCAGGAAGGGAGAGTTATTGCTTATGCTTCGTGCCAGCTGAAGGTTCATGAGAAGAATTATCCGGTTCACGATTTAGAGTTGGCAGCGATTGTCCATGCTCTTAATATTTGGAGGCATTACTTGTATGGGGTGTCTTGTGAGGTTTATACAGACCACCACAGCTTGCAGCACTTGTTCAAGCAGAGGGATCTTAATTTGAGGCAGCGCATGTGGCTTGAGTTGCTGAAGGATTATGATATCACCATCCTTTATCATCCAGGTAAGGCGAATATAGTAGTAGATGCTTTGAGCAGGAACGCGGAGAGTATGGGTGGTAGTTTGGCTTTCATTGCAGCGGAGGAAAGACCTCTAGCCTTGGACATTCAGTCCCTGGCTAATCGCTTGGTGAGATTAGATCTTTCAGAGCCTCGTCGAGTTCTTGCACATGTAGTTTCTCAATCTTCGTTATTGGGGGAGATTAAGGCTCGGCAGTATGATGAGCCACGCTTGGCAGAGCTACGAGAGACAGTGGTTCAGGGTGGTGCCAAGGAGGTTACTATTGGAGAGGATGGTGTTATGAGACTTCAGGGTCGTTTGTGTGTTCCTAATGTTGATAGCTTGAGGCAGAGGATTCTAGAGGAGGCACACAGTTCACGGTATTTTGTTCATCCTGGTGCTACGAAGATGTATCGTGATCTGAAGCAGCATTTCTGGTAGAGGCGGATGAAGAAAGACATTGTGAAGTATGTGGCTAAGTGTCTTAGCTGCTAGTAGGTTAAGTATGAGCACCAGAGGCCAGGAGACCTACTTCAGCAGATGCCTATTCCTGAGTGGAAGTGAGAGCGCATCACTATGGACTTCGTGGTTGGGTTGCCTTGGAACTTGCAGAAGGTTGACGTGGTTTGGGTCATTGTGGATAGATTGAGCAAATCGGCGCATTTTATTCCTGTGAGTACTACTTATACTTCTAAGAGGCTAGCCCAGATTTACATTCGAGAGATAGTCTGGTTTCATGGTGTGCCGGTATCCATTATATCAGACCGAGGTCCTCAGTTCACCTCGCACTTCTGGAGATAGACCTCAGCACAACATTTCATCCGCAGACTGATGGTCAGTCGGAGCGTACAGTTCAGATATTGGAGGACATGCTCAGAGCATGTGTGATTGATTTTGGGGGTCAGTGGGACCAGTTCTTGCCTTTGGTCGAGTTTGCTTACAATAATAGTTATCAGTCCAGCATTAAGATGGCTCCATTTGAGGCTTTATATGGACGGCGATGTCGTTATCCTATCGGGTGGTTTGAGCCTAGCGAGGCTAAGTTATATGGCACGGACCTGGTGAGAGATGCCTTGGAGAAGGTGAAGTTGATTCAGGAGAGGCTCTGCACAGCACAGTCCAGACAGAAGAGTTACGCGGATCAGAGGGCACGTGATGTGTCATTTATGGAGGGAGATAAGGTTCTGCTGAAGGTTTTGCCGGTGAAGAGCATTATGAGATTCGGGAAGAAGGGCAAGCTGAGCCCGAGGTTTATAGGTCCTTTCGAGATATTGAGGCGTGTTGGAGCGGTTGTCTATGATCTTGCTCTACCTCCCAGCTTATCAGAAGTCCATCTGGTCTTTCATCTATCCATGCTCTGGAGATATCACGCTGACTTCTCACACGTGGTTGATTTCAGCACTATTCAGTTTGATGAGAGGTTGGGCTACGAGGAGGAGACAGTTGCCATTATTCAAAGACAGGACCGCCAGTTGAGATCAAAGAGAGTTTCTGTGGTGAAGGTCCAGTAGAGGGGCCAACCAGTTGAGGAGGCGACTTGCGAGTCCGAGGAGGATATGCGGAGCAGATATCCGCACTTATTCAGCACTTCAGGTATGATTCTAGACTCGTTCGAGGATGAACATTTGTTTAAGAGGTAGCGACTGTAACGACCCAACCGGTCGTTTTGCATATTCGGACCCCGTTCCTCTAAATAAGACTTCCCGTAGCAGCTTTCAGTGATTCATGACTTGCGGGGACAGGTGGTTTGGGATTCGGAAGTGTATAGAGTAATATAGGAACACTTGGTTTCTTAAGATTGGCTTTTAAGGCCAAGTTTGACTTCGGTCAACATTCTGAGTACACGACCTCAAAATCGAGTTTCGCTGATTCCAGTAGCTTCGTATGATGATTGTGGACTTGTGAGTATGTCCAGAATGGGTTTTGGATGACCCGGGATTGTTTCGACGCCAAATAGCGAAAATAGAGTTTCCTTAAGTTCATAATTTTGTTTGGAACGTGTTTTTGTGTTATCGAGGTCCGAATGGAATTTCGAGACCGGGAATAGTTCTGTTATGTCATTTATGACTTTCTTGGAAAATTTGGTGTCATTCCGAGTAGTATAGGTTGGTTCGGCGCATTGAAACCGAATTCAAGAACTTGAAAATTCTTAAGTTTGATTCTAGGGGTTTTGAGGAGTGATTTTGAGTTTTAGCGTGGTTTTGGGTTTACCGAAGGTTCGAGCGCGTCCTTAATATGATTTAGGACTTGTTGGTATAATTTCACAGGGGCTCAGGTGGGCCCAGGTGCCTCCCGGACACCGAACAGGGCCAAAAACCAGCAGCTGCACCAGGTCTGGTGTAACCGCAGGTGCGGTTGCCCAGATCGCAGGTGCGAGACCGCCCCTGCAGTCAAGGCCTCGCAGGTGCGACCCATAAGGGAGAAGGCCCAGATCGCAGGTGCGGACCATTCTCCGCAGGAGCGGGTTCGCTGGTGCGGAAGCCTCTCCGCAGGTGCGATCCCCAGTCCCTTTGCCAAATTCCGTAGGTGCGAGTCTTGGCTCGCACGTGCGGTCCTCGAGCCGCAGGTGCGAGGTCACTGAAGGCAGTAAGCCCATTTAATTCGGGACTTAACCATCTTTCACCATTTCTTCCACACCATTGGCGACTTTGAGAGCTTTCAAGAGGGTATTCGGCCTAGCTACTAAGAGGTAAGTAATTTTCATTTAAATGTTTGTTTATTACATCAATCTTAGGTAGATTAACACCCAATTAGTTTAAATCAAAGGGGTTAGAGTGGAAACCTAGGGTTGATGAACTTTAGAGAAATTCACCACTTTTTCACCATGAAATCCTACAAAAACTATATATTAATGGTCCTTCGGCTATGGGTGAGTGTTTTCTTCAAAAATTCCGGAATCCGAGCATGTGGGCCCGGGGGTGTATTTTGGGATTTCTTCAAGAATGATGAATTAGCTAAGCTAGTAAGATAATTTCATACTTTTGAGTGTATATTAACGTATTTATATAATATTTGACTAGTTTCGAGTCCTCGGGTGTAGAGGTTGGAGTTTCGGGCGTGTTCTTGGTCCAAGAAGTGGGTTCCGCACGAGGTGAGTCTCCTTTCTAACCTTGTAAGAAGGGAATTGTCCCTATAGGTAATTATAAATGATTTAATTGTCCTTATTTGGGGGGGGGAGGGGGCTACGCACGCACGAGGTGACGAGAGTCTGTGCGTAGCTACTACTATGTTATGTCGGGTAGTCTTTAGGACTCACAAGCATGCTTATATGCCTTACTTGTATCCCTACATGTATTCCTAGTCGATTATTATCCTTGAACTAGCGATAGATATGGAAGGTTACATTAAATCTTGTTGTTTCCATGATTCTTGTTTTCCAAGTGTGAACTCTATATTTCTTGAATTTACTGATGATTCTGTGTATGTATACGAGCACCCGTGTCGCATGTATGATTCGTGAGCAGGGTAGCCTTATATTATGTCAACTGCGTCGCATGCTCGATTCGTGAGCGGGGTAATAGATGCATCTACGGTTCGAGTCGCTCGACTCTTCGGCAGTGCACATTTAATTTTTGCGTCGCTTCGGTCGTACACCTCGACATACTATATGCTATGTATTTGACTGAGAGTCTTATTATTATTATTAAATGAATTGTTCTATGTGAAAGGTGACTTTGGACTTTTATTATAGTTGTTATTTGGCACTTGCAGTTGGTGGTAGTTCATATACTTGATATTCCATGTCTACTCTATTTTTCATAATTGCTAACCCTGATTAAATCTATCTAATTATATTATTGCTAATGACCCTAGTGAGTAATACGTCTACCCCTCGTCACTACTTCTTCGAGTTTAGACGGGATACTCACTGGGTACATATTTGTTTATATGTACTCATGGTACGCTTCTGTACTTAATTGTACAGGTTCTGAGGCTGGTGCATCTAGTTATCATACCAGAGCGCGATCGTGAGAGTACTTTCTGGATAAACTACACGGTGAGTTGCTCTTTTTGGCGTTCCTCAACAGCACTGTGGAGTTTCTGCTATTTCTTTTGATATTTCTGTCTACCCTTTTCAGACAGTTGTATATTTATTTTATCTACTTTGTATATTCCACTAGTCGCCTGTGGACTTGTGACACTAGATCTTGGCACACGTAATTGGTTTTCTAATATTTTTGCTATACTACATATGATGGCAACGATATTTTGAGTTCATTTAATCAAGTTGCATTCACTTAACCATTTTCTTTAAATGATTTCAAAATCTAAAATATGACAAGTACTTAAATATTTAAATAAGTAAAGTAATCTCGCTAGTAAACTGATGTTAGCTTGCCCGACTCCGGTGTTGGGCGCCATCACGACCTGAGTTGGAATTTGGGTCGTGACAGAGATTGATGCCTTTGTTAAGCCTTTGGACTTCAAAATATTTAAGAAAAAGGTTAACAAGGCATAATGAATTAATAACAGGTCGCGATTAGTGGTTATAGAATTAATTTCTTACTAATGCCTCTTTTGATTCCAGGTATTTTAAGGATTGCCTAAGTTATTTATGTGAGTTAAAGATAAAATAAAGCATTCAATCTAATATATGATTGTCATATACATATGAGAGAAAACAACAGGAAACACAGCAAAGAGTATCGACATAATGCAACTGGAGAATAACTAAAATAGTAAATGAAGAAGCGAAGGGAAAGAAGTGACTATGGGAAGTTTGGGCCTCAAAAGGCAGGCCCAACAGTAACGGGGACGAGCGATGCCAGACTCTTGGACCATAGCAGGGCTGGACTTGGGCTTGAGTTCCTACATAACTCAGTAGGCCCAAATCATTGTACATGTCCAAATAAAAAAGAGAAGGTCAATTGAATGACAGTACCATATACATAACCATATATGAAATTCACAAGCAAAGAATAAAAGTAAAGATCATTGACAGTAACTAAATACTAAGAAAAGTCATACTAATATGGAGGTTATGCATAGTAATGATCCATATTGAACAACTTTCATTGTCATTAAACACCAATCTACTCAGGGTTTTCCCCCTTTGAACCCCCTACACTTCAAAGTTCCCAAGGGTCTCAAGACCAAGAGCAATATTTGTGCCGGAGAGAGCAGCCAGCCTAGAGTTAAACTCTAGTCCCAAATACCCCTAACCACCAATAACTCATTCTTCCCTACAGGTTTGAATGCCAATGAGGCTCTTTCAGTGCAAACGAACTACTATGACATTTCCTACACAAAAAAATACTCCTTCTTAACAGAATAACTTAGGAAAAACTCATAGAGACAATATGACTAGACTTTAGTATTAAGTGAGTGAAACACATATTGAACAGGGTTAAAAGTCAAGTTCTAGGCACATATGGAGACATGAACACTTGTACTATTGTTGCTAAAGAACCAAACAAACTGGAGTCATATGAATCATAGACAGATGAGGCACATAGTTTTAGAGTTGTAACACAAGATTCTATTGTCCTAATGGATTGATCACATGTTAGTTCAATATTAGATATTATCATGATCATAAATTGATAACACCACTTGAATACTTAGTAAATATTTAGACTATTATATAGGCAAGTTACTGTACTCAATTAATAATAACAAAAGGTTTCTCTCATACCAGATTCAATCCAGAGTAATAAGTGAAAGGGAGGATTGAGTACAATTTTAAAATAATGTTCAAAGTATGGGGTCCTGAGGGATAAAAAAGATTCATGCCAAACTTCCACA
Organism: Nicotiana paniculata; assembly: GCA_005239505.1. Classification (NCBI taxonomy): domain Eukaryota; kingdom Viridiplantae; phylum Streptophyta; class Magnoliopsida; order Solanales; family Solanaceae; genus Nicotiana; species Nicotiana paniculata. The sequence goes on along the minus strand of MDKI01098153.1, from coordinate 38,681 downwards.
CATACAGAGACTCCAATCAAAGTTATGACCTCACAAGATAGGATGAGTCTCAAACATCATATTGTCAATATCATTAGGGGTTTAAGCATAGGAGAAACATCATACTAAGTAGACTTAACTCATCTATACAGACTAAGGCATGTTGAAGTTGTATTCAAGTTGCAGAAACAGTTGGCATTCAACCACAACAGACACAACTACAATCTAACTCATAATAGATAGGCATCTATAAAGAGGACTCAAAGAACACTTAAGGAATAACAAGGAATTATATAAAAAAGGAAGCATTTTGGATGCTCAAACCTCACAATCCCTAGCCAAGTAATGTAGGGTTACCCTATGTACCTTCATGTATATCCTAGATAGAGTCATATAAACATGAAGACTATAGCAAAAAACCTAAATATAGAATAGCATAACTCAGAATAGTACAACATGATAAACATGAAGACTATAGCAGAACCTGAATACAGAGTAACAGAACTCAGGAGAATACAACATGATAAACATGAAGATTGTGATAGAACATTAGAGGATGATATGAAGTCTAGGTAGGTGTGAGAAATCACTAAAGCAAGTTATGGATTAATCATGTAGGCTATTCAATACCGATCTTGAAGTCATACAACTACCTAACCGATAATAAATACAACAACTTATCACATATCATCAATAAGTCATGGTTAACCAAAAATAAATGATTATACAGTGAACAAACATTATAAACAAAGCGGTTAACAGGAACACAATAGCATGCTCATAATTTTTGAAGAACGAATTAAAGAGAAATGATGTAGGTGTATTGACCTCCTCTTGAGCAGCAAACCAAACATGATTTTAACTTAGTCGTATGAGAACCAAAGTTTCAAACTCTTGAGCAGTGAAGGAACTCGAAAATAAAATGAAATGAAGATTAATCAGAGAGAGAGAGAGAGACTAAGCTTTTGAAATCTCGATAGTGATGATACTTGCATTAGGGTTATTAGTTCTTGTTGGTCTATTAGGTCTAGTTAGTGAGAGAAATGAAAGCCCTATTTATAGCGGCCACTGAAGCCTTAGGGTTTCATAGATTCAAACTTGGTAGTGGAGAGTGACGATTACCAAGTGATGCAAGCAAGATCGAGTGAAAATATCTGGGAAACAGAGGGAAAATCATTAAGTATTTTACCTAAGAGGAGAGAAGTTGACAGTTGAGGGTAAAACTCATCAGGTAAGATCCCTAACATTTAGAGGTTGCTTTGCTTGACCTTTGGACCAAGAATAATCATGATAGCCCTGAGCAATGTTCATGCATGCCATAGATTTAACAAGACAGAAGGATTTCGAAGATTTGACATTGCATTATTTGGTCAAGGGTTTCAGATTTGGGAATTTTGAATCTCCGAGATGAAACATGCAAAGATTCACAAGAATCGTGGATATGAGAGACAAATGAGATGATTTGAAGTTAATTTCACGACCTTTAACTAATTTGTGCAAGGTCTGTTGATATATGGAGCTGGGGAAGACGAGAGAAAAGATAGAGGAATAGGAAAGAAGGGCGGTTGGGCAGGGTGACAAATAATTTAGGGTTTTGGGGTATTGGCGGCCATCTCTAAGGTTAAAGATAGGAGATAGGATCTGGGTCGTTGGATCTGGTGATCAACAGCCCTGAAATTTCGAGCATTCAAGGTTTTTTTAAATGAAATTTTGGTGGCCATCGAATCATGGGATTTGGACGGTGTAGATAAGATCTCTAGGCGGGTGATTTAAAATCAAAAGAAAATCGGAGATTAAATGTGAGACGATTGATCAGATGGACCAACGGCTCAGATGCATGTGTGTTTGTTTTAGGAATGATAAGGGAGGGTGACGTGGCATAATCTCATTGATTCAATGAGAATGGCATGGATTGCCAAGTTTTAAGGGGATAGGGTGTTTGGACAAGGTCAATTCCGAATTGGGCCTGGTATTGGAATGGAATTGATTTAGGGAATAATCACTTTGTATTTAATTGAAAAATTGTAAATGTAGCCCATTTAATTTTTTAAACCCTTTAAAATTAATTTAATTAAGCTTAATAAATTTCTAATAAAATATAGTAAAATTATTATTACCAAATACAGTACTATTAAATGTTTATAAAATACTTTATATTTCCAAATGATAACACTAATTTTGAACTGTTAACATAGTAATCTAATTAATCAACATTGGAAGTATTTCGTTAAATTAATTATAAAGCCTATGTGATGTATTTTAGAAATTATTTTAATGATAGTAAAATAGTAAGTATATTTTTAATTACATAATGCTAATACTATGTTATTAATTTCAAAGCTAATACTTAATTAATTGTAAAAATAGGTATTTATTGATAGAAAAATCCTTCAAAACATTCATTGTAAATATTTAAGTATAGATAAATTAATTTTAAAAGGGAGGGTCACAATTGGCTGTCAATAGATGGCGATATGGGTTATATTGTAATCCTCGAAAGGTCGTGGATACATGAGATGAAGGTCATACCCTCAACATATCATCAGTTGTTGAAATTCCCAACCCTGGAAGGAATCAAGCAAATAAGAGGAGATCAACATGCGGTAAGGGAGATGAATGTGGTGACTGTTTCTAGAAACAAAGGGAAAGAGTCCAACAAATAGCAATTACATGAACCGATGCCTTCTTCCTTTACGAATGAAGACGATAAGAGCGAGGAGTCATCAGAATCCTATCAAGTTCTAAGATAATTTCAGGTACCGAGAGACTAATGCGACCAAGTCAACCGTGGAAGAACTCGAGCATGTGGCCTTGTTTGAAGAATTTTTAGAAAGGAAGTTTCACCTAGGGACAAGATTAAATCCCGATCTCAGGTTAGGGTTTATAAATTTTCTTAAAGCTAACGTTGACTGCTTTACATGGTCACACTCAGATATAACAGGTATCCCATTATAGGTAGTAGCCCCAAGCAAAGTCTGGATCCAAATTTCCCACCGGTAAGGCAGAAGAAGCACCTGATAGCCGAGGTCAGGAATAAGTTTTTTAAAGAAGAGGTAACCCGATTACTCAGCATTGGTTCAACCCGGGAAGTAAAATATCCATCATGGTTGTCTAACGTAGTTGTAATGCCAAAAAATAATAACAAGTTTAGGATATGCGTAGACTATAAGAATTTAAATAAGGCGTGCCCTAAAGACTCGTTCCTATTATCGAACATTGATCAAATGATTGATGCTACGGCCGGAGACGAGTTAATGAGTTTCCTTGATGCTTACTTTGGGTACAATCAAATCAAGATGAACCCGTAGGATCTGGCAAAAACTTCTTTCATAACGAACTTTGGCACACATTGCTATAATGTGATGCCATTTGGGCTTAAGAAGGCCAGAGCCACTTATTAGAGGATCGTTAATAAAAATTTTGAAAATAAGATAGGAAAAACAATGGAGGTATACATCGATGACATCGTAGTCAAGTCTTTGAAGGTAGGAGATCATTTGAAACACCTCCAAAAGACTTTCAACATTCCGAGGAAGCATAAAATGAAACTCAACCCGAAGAAATATGCGTTTAGGGTTAGTTCTGGTAAATTCTTGGGGTTCCTGGTCTCGCAAGGAGGTATCGAGGTAAATCCCGATAAAATCAAAGCTATCGAGGACATTTGGACCAATTGGCAAGTGTGAAGGAAGTACAACGGCTGACCCGAAGGCTGGTGGCTCTAAGCAGATTCATCTCGAGATCCTCTAAAAGTGCCATCACTTCTTTTAACTTTAGAAAAATAAGAACGATTTTGAATGAACTATGAAACGCCAACATGCATTGAAAGACCTAAAAGGTACCTATCCAGCCCCCCTTCCCCATCAAACTTGGCGGAAGGAGAGCAGTTATTAATATATCTAGCGGTCATGGAAGTAGTAGTAAGTGCCATTTTTGGTCCGAGAGGAAGAAGGTACATAATTTTCTTTTTATTATATTAGTAATTGCCGGGAGCATAGACTCGCTATCCACACCTCAAAAATATGGCCTTAGCTCTCGTAGTCGCATCTCGAAAGCTTAGGTCTTATTTTCAGTGCCACCCGATAGTCGTTGTGATGAATTTTCCCCTAGGGAATGTACTTCACAAGCATGAATTGTTAGGTCGTTTGGCTAAATGGGCAGTCAATATTAGTGAACTCAATATTGAGTACAATCCCAGGACTGTGATCAAGTCGCATGTTTTGGCCGACTTAGTGGCCGATTTTAGTCCAAGGTTAATACCCTTGGACTCTAAGAAAGTGGTGCTGGTGTTGGAAACGACATAGGGAGTTTCGACCTTGTTTACTGATAGAGCTTCCAATGTAAAAGGATCCGGTCTCGGGATAGTTCTAATCACGCCCTCGGGGGAAACCCTGAGGCAGGCCATTAAAACTATTTCGTTAACAACCATTGAAGTCGGGTATGAGGCTTTGGTTGTAGGATTGGAATTGGCCCAAGGACTGGGCTCCGAGGTCATTGAAGTGAAATGTGACTCCCAACTGGTAGTAAACCAAGTGTATGGAATTTTTGACACAAAGGAATAATGCATGCAACAATATTTGAATAATGTTCAGGGATTACTTGCACGATTCAGGGAATGATCAATCATACACATTCCAAGGGAACAAAATATGGAAGCAGATGCATTGGCTAATTTGGTGTCATCCACGGAGATGAAAGGATCTGACTCCAGTAATTTCATTTAACTTCTACAATCGATATTGGATGTGGATGGTTACTTCAAAGTCAATTCAACCAACTTAGTTTGGGACTGGAGGAATGAGTTTGTCGAGTCTCTTCGACATGGTAAGTTACTTAAGGACCCAAGGATTTTTCGGGCATTGCGGACCAAAATATCTTGCTACTGCCTTGTGGATGGGCAATTATACAGGAGTTCGTTCCAAAGACCATTGGCTCGGTGTCTAGGGGCCTCGGAGGCAGACTACGTGATGAGGGAAGTCCAAAAGGTTTGCAGGAACTATTCCCGTACAGACTCGTTAGTTCTAAAGTTGATCAGGGCAGGTTACTTTTTGCCTCGAATGGAACAGGACACAAAGACATTTGTTCAGAAGTGTGAAAAATGTCAACGCCATGCACAAATGGTACACCAACCAGCAGAACTCCTACATTCGGTGTTTTCCCCATGGTCATTCATGAAATGAGGGATGGACATAGTTGGTCCTATACCATCGGGTCTTGAAAGGTAATATTTCTTTTAGTTTTAACTGATTACTTCACTAAATGGGTTGAAACGTGTCCTTACCTAAAGATTGGTGAACACTAAGTGGTCGACTTCATATGGCCACATAATCTGCCGATTCAGAATACCGAAGGAAATTACTTGTGACAACGAGCCACACTTCATAGGCTCAAAAGTCACAACATTTTTGGAAGGATTGAAAATCAAGAGAATTACATATTTATTGTACCATCAAAGTGCTAACGGACAAGCAGAATCAACCAACAAGGTAATTGCTCAGAACTTAAAAAAGAAGTTAGAAGATGCTAACGACAAATGGCCCAATGAGCTACTGGGAGTGTTGTGGGCATACCGGACAACGGCAAAGTCGAGCATGAGAGAAACATATTTCTCTTTCGTGTAAGGCTCGGAACCTCTGATACCGGTGGAAGTAGGGGAACCGACTTTAAGGTTTTTCCAAACAAATGAAGAAGCAAACGATGAAGTGTTGCTTGTGAGACTGGACTTTCTCGATGAACACAGGGACTTGGTGTACGTGAGGATGGTGGCTCAAAAGCAAAGGATGGAAAGATATTATAATTGCATGGCCAATCTTCGATACTTCAAGGTAGGAGACTTGGTTCTGAGAAAGGTGAGTCAGAGCAATTTGGAAGTCAATACCGGGAAACTGGGACCGACATATGAAGGTCCTTACCCGATTTCAACTGTCACCAGTAAAGGGTCGTACGAGTTGGAAAATCAAGATGGATTCAAATTTCCCAGAAATTGGAACGTGACTCACCTCAAAAGGTATTATTGTTGATGGATGCTACCAATACTGAAAATATGTGCTGCACTCTTTTTCTCTACATCCAGTTTTTGTCCCAATCAGATTTTTCTAGCAAAATTTTTAATGAGGCAGCAAGGGGAATCATACTACGAAGGGAGCGTCATTGGCAAAGGCAAGACTTTTAAATATCAAGGCACAAAAATTTTCACATCGATGGTAAACGACTATGTGGATCGTTAAATAATCTTTGGTTTGATGGAAAACTTTGCCTTCCATCACTCAAAAAGGATTATTTAACCATTCACAAGTTGTTTCCACTGATGAAGCAAGTGTTCCAGTGTTCGAATCTGCATGCTTCGTATTCGAACACTGGCGGGGATACTATCTGATACGGAAACAAGAATGCTACCGAAACTACTAGAATCGGGAGTAATAATGTCTCATCAGGACCAGGGACTGCATGATCATCCCCATAGAAATAAGTTGTACAAATTAGCCACATGTATTGGCAGCAATTTTATTTACTTTAGCAAACGAATGCTTACGAAATAGAGGGAATAAAACAAAGTCCTTTTATTTATTTTTTGTTGTCCAAATAATGAGTTAATTTATCGTTTGAAATTTAACAAAAACTTCAATTGTTGTGCCGAAACAAACAAGAGATGTCCTCTTCAAGAGCACCGAGCCCTCTATTATGAAACCCTCATTGGATAAAAACATACCTGAAGATTTAATCTATTAAACATAAAAGGAATATTTTTACACAACACTTAAGTAAAAAAAAATTATTTATCAAGTGCCAAACTCGATTAAAAGTTTAGTATATTTACAAAGTACAAAAAAAAGAAGTTATGCATCATTGCCGCCAGAACCCGAAGGGATAGAGGGGTCTACATTTCCCCTGTAGAGAAAGGTGGATCCACTACTGGTTCGGGGCCTTCATCTTTTTCAGTCTCCCCTTTGGTTCCCGAGTACTCGAAACCAGTACCTAAGGATCTAGTCAGTCGCAGCGGGCCGGGTAGGAAGGTTTTCATGAAAAGACAACTCCAGTTTTAGGGCCTGGGCAATACAATCGTTTATGTTGGCGATGCCCACTTTGGCCTCATCCAAAGTCTTCCTCTTAATATGATATATAGCATAGGTTTTCTCGAAGACAAGTGAATCTTCTTGATACTAGAGTTAAGCTTGGAGTTTATCAACTCTGTCTTGAAGACCGTCCCTTTCAGATCTCATGGCACTGAGGCAAGATTCAAGCTCAATAGTCGCAGTTAAGTGGATCTGATTTTGCTCCATGACTCTCTGAAACCTCTTTTCTATTCGGTCCCTCTTCTCCTCGGCAGCATTGGCCTCTTCAGTTTTTGAGAGTAAGTCAGCCTTAAAAATATTAATTTTCTCCTCAAAGGCAAACTCGCGCTTAGTAGCAAACAGTATAGTATCATGAAGCACGACCCACTTAGCCTTAGCCTCTTGAAGCTTTTCGTGTAATTGAGCAGCTTCCTGGCTGTGGGCCATTTTATCTTATTCACTCTGCTACAACCGATCCTCAAGCTCACCCATCTCAGCAACTTTTTCCTCTAGCACCTGGAGGTGCACAACAAGCTAGATCCTTTCGGCCAAAGGTTGATCCCGCTCGGACAAGTCCTTACTTATCAAGGATCAACCTTTTCAGGCTTTCAGAAGCAAGAAAGTTAGCCTGTAAAAAAAGAATATTAAAGTTAGCATTTCCATTGCATCATGTAAGTAGAAAAGAAGATACGAGGAAACTAGTATGGAACCTATGTCGCGCTATGCATGGCATTGTTCATTAGACACTCCCCAGAAAGGGAGCACATTTTCTTTCAATATTTCTCCGAAGCCAACGACTTCAGATAATTCGCAAGCTCTACCGGCTTGGATAAAAGATGTCACTCTTTTGAAACCGAAAGAGTAGCGCTTTTCCTCTCTCAAGGATCTGGGGAAGGGGTTGAATAATCATGTCCCGAGTTCCCGTGGTCAGGAGACCGGGGAGGAGAAACATCCCTTTCTCAATCACTCATTGGCGGTGGTGGAGGCGCAGTTGGTACTGGTGAAGGAGCAGTTGGTGTTGATGGGCATGAAGTTTTTGGGGTGGAAGGATGAGAAGCAGATGCTGCAGGAGCAGTGCTGGTTGTTATTGGCTCAATGGTTGGGGGCATAATAGACTCAAGGTCCAGACCCTTTGAACCAAAAACAACAATTGTGGTCGGGAAGAGTGAATCAACATTCTCTACCAGGTCCATCTCACCCTAAAGTGCTTAGGTTTCTTCTACGACCAGGTTTTGAAGTTCCCCCGGCTGAGCATCCGGCTGAACCGATGAATATCCTTTTCTCCTTATAAGGGAAGCATATTCGTCATTAGTTTTCTCTTCATCAACGAGGACCCCTGTGGCCAGATCAGATGGCGTTTTCCTTGATTTATTCTCTTGATCCCCAGCCGAGGAAGTGCTTCTTCTCTTCGTTTTATTGATCTTAGGCTGGGGACTCCGAAACGAGGCACCCTCACCGTTGGCTCGGGCAGATCCGAGAGCTTTGTTCCGAGAAAGGGAATTTTCCAACACCCTCTTGGCCTCCTGAAGATAAGCTAAGACGTCAACCTCGGGGCAGATGGCAGAGCCCCTCGGAAGTCCTGTATTGGGCCAAATAAAGTTAGCAGTTTGTTCAAAAAGATTTCTTATGTTCGAACAAGGGTAAAAGAAAGGGTGTTTAGCCTTCCACTCGTATTTGGGGGACATTTCCTTCCACCAATGGGATTTTGGAGTCGTGATTTCCAGAATTTTCTTAACCCTGGTCCAGGCCTTGAACTCGTGGTGATTCCCATCGGGTAGCTTAAACAAAAGAAACAAGAAAATCAGTGACAATGGGAAACAATATTTTCATGAAGGAAGGAAGTGAATGACCGAAAGCTCACGAATGCGATTCCACGACTTGAGAAAAGTTGGAGTTGCGGACCGGATGATGTCCGTAATAGAAATGACGACGAATTTTTCCATCCTTCCGCAATCGTTGTCATCTTCTACGCTGGTAAGGAGAGCGTGGTGGCCACGCTTGTTATGGTTTAGTACTCCCACAAAAAAAAATTGGGAGAGTAAAGGTTCATTATGTGTGCAAGAGTTAGGGTTTCCCCGATTTCTGTGCACAGTTGGCGAAGGCAGGTCACCGTGCCATATAGATAGGCCTACTAGTGCTAAGCAGACCTGCTATCGATGGCAAAACTCCAAAATTATTGGGACGAGTCCTTCACTTGACCCCAAGGAGAATGGACCCGAGATAAAAGGAAATGTATAGACAGATGTAAACCCCTCCTTGGAGAAGGTAACCCGCTCCATCATATCCGGTGCGAGGATTTCAAGATTGGGGCAGTTGCAGTCCTTCTTCACAATTGGGATACTAGTAGGGCGAATGGAGGAGGGATACCTACTAACTGGCCAAATCTGTGAAGATGCAAAAGGAGACTTCTCTTGAAAGTGGTTCTCGGTGCTGAGATGATGTGGTATGATGGTGCTAACAGTGGGAGGTTCAGAACCGACAACAACCTCCTTGTCCTTATTTTTCTTCGCGCTTCCCCCGAAGAAAAGACCGGTGGTGCCGAAGAGAGCAATGTAAGAAGCCATGATAGCAAAAGGTTAGTAAAATTCTTGCTGAGAAAATTGAAGTTTATGAAAGGTTTCTAAGCAAATTCACAGAAGAAGAAAGGCTTAAAAATGATAAATAGCAGAGAAGTTATAGACGGAAAAAATCATGATTACTTTGAAATCCGGCAAAAATATTTGCTGAATCATATGGAAACACGTGTTCGGGATATTAAATGCAAGAAGACATGCGTCCTTTCAAGCGTCAGAAACTGTTCAAGAAATTTTCCGACAAGAAAAGAGTCTTCACCAACTTCCCGGTAACACTAAAATATGTCACCGGAAAGTAGGGGGACAATCTTATGGAGTAAATTTTGTTTGTAACAGATAGTTGAATGGTAACATGATACGTGAAATTAAAGATAGAAAAAAAAATGAGTGGGAAAATACTTAGCACCAAATGCAGAGAGAGGGGAGAGTGTTTTCATATTTTCAGTGAATAAAAAATGATACCAACCATATGAATTTGTAGCAAATTAGTTGGAATTTCAATAGGTGCAAAGGTACCTGGAAATTGCCGTTGGGAATTAATTATTTAAACGGTGAATTTGTTAAAAGTTCCGCTCAAATTTATCAATCAATCTTATGCCGAAGTCGTAGTCGAGCCGAGCGATGACAGCGCGAAACTTAGTCTCTTTTTAACTCTTTAAGAGCTAGGAAATTTTATACATAAGCACAAAATTTTTCTTTTTTCTATCCAATGAAGGACAAAATACCTTTATGAAAAGGAACAATTCAAATTTTTCGTTGCCCTCCAACTTCCCTCCATTTCTCATTAACATTTTTTTAAATTTAATAAATAAAACCCAACATTGACAACAATACCACATTTGGTTCTATTCTCAAAAAGTTTTTTGTTTTGAAGAGCAATTAATTAGAGCAAAAAGGAACTTATTAAATTGTTTGTAAAATTTCACTGGATTAGCAGGATTTTGTTAAGTTGACACTACTTCTATTTTATCTATCTTGTTAAATTATTCATAAACTTTGCTAAAATTGGTTGAATTTGATGTTATTTTCACTTTACCTATCTTGTTAAATTGTTCAAAAGTTATGCCAGATTGTAGAACTTAGTATCTTCATTCTACTTGTCTGGTTAAATATTCATTAGTTATGCCTGATTGGTGAAACTTGGTACTATTTTTATTCTACCTGTTTGGTTAAATTTTTATAAACTATACCAGAATGGTGGAACTCCATACTTTCTTCATTCAATCTATCTTGTTAAATTGTTCACAAGTTATGTCAGATTGGTAGAACTTGCTTGTGATGCTACACTTTAACTACAGCATGAAAGTAAACCATATTCTTTAGTTAAAAAAGGTTAAAAGTAATAAAGTTTTGATTGATTTTGTCATATGATATAATTTCTCAGGCTTACAGTTGGCTGCTTACCTGTGGCGCAGTAGATGAAACTGCTCTTCCCTTAACCAGAGGTCTCGGGTTCGAACCCTGGGTATGGAAAAATCCTTGGTAGGGAGCGATTCCCTCGAATGGGGCCCTACGCAGCCCGAATCTGGATATAGTCGGGCTCCAATGCAGACACCGGACACCGGGTGGGAGACAAAAAAAAAAAACAATTGGCTGCTTAGCTAAAAATATTTATAGCCTTTATTCAGTATACATAAATTATACATTAATTATACGAGGCTACACATATATACGTATATAAATATCTACCAATTAATGCTAATTAGCTTGATAAGGAAATCCTGGTTGAATGAAGGGAAACAGTAAACTTTAATTACGGGTCGGTGGATAGTTATATATACTGATAGTGTAAAATATTAACACAATTATATCACTTTTAGATAGTTGTAGAGAAATATCTTGATCAACTTTAATTGGTCATTTAGTAAAAATAATTACTGAACACAGGTTAAAATTCCGTGATATTATAGAAATATATTCTATCAACATATATAACTTAAATGAAATGGGAAAAGGGAAAATGAAAGCCTGTTACTCTTTTTCTTTCTTTTTTTTTGGTGGTGCTAGGCTAATAACCCATTCATCAATGTAGAAATGTATAATAATTTCATCTAAGTTTAAATTGTTAGGTCTGCTCCTTATTCTTTTTCATATATTAAGTATGCGAAATTCATTTTATATTGATAGATGTAATACTCGAACCAAAGATTTTTTCTTTAAGAAAATGACACCGTATAGTCGCTCTCAATATAATAACCGAAAAATATATTTATGTAATTACATATATACACACATTTATGTATATTATATATAAAATATATAAATTTTATACACTTTTGTGGTTACCGAATATAAATAGTTTTGATTGACTAAAAGGAGTCTTTTCCTGATCTTTTTCGGTTGTTAAATTTACAAAGTGTAAGATTGTTAAAGAAGGCTATTGAGTGACCTTCTTCTCAGACTTTGGCTACAAATATTCAAATGCTATGATCAGAGACATAATAAGTCAACTTGTGTTCTACATATTTAATGAAAATTTATAAATATTCGTGATATAAAAAATTGAACTCCTTCAGTTGTCCAGACAAACTCAAGAGAGACTTGAATAACCATGTGACCCATGAGAGCCACACGTGATTTACCTTCAAACTCGGATTATATATTTTGAAGCACAGTGCATCAACAGTTAGCTAGTATATATATATATATATATATATATATATATATATATATATATATATATATATATATATATATATATATATATATATATATATATATATATATATATATTGTGGATTATGACTAACTATTTAGCCAACCCGCGTATTAGTTTAACCAATTTTAACTCGTCCAAATTTAATCAAAGTTGCCAATTTGATGACCTTTGCTCAGATATACATGAAAAATATTATGAGTTCAGGTAAACTCGTTGAAACCTTACTACATTAATCCGTTGCATATGTTGTATCATATACTAGAGCTATTGAATGGAGACAAGATAAAGCTAAAATAACATGAAAAGAAATCATCTCTAAAGGCTATTACAATTTCAATCCACATGCATACCTTGCAAGCCCTCGGTCACCGAGCGAAGAATACAATACAACGAAAAAGAAAGATCTTTGAAACTGATACCAATAAGTTAGGATTAATTTCTAGTCATATTAATACATTTACTTGAGTATAATACTCGATAGGAATTTTTAATCGTGTCAGAGATTTATATTGTTGTTCTAGCCCAAAATGCAAAGCAAAGCAGAATGAAAAAAAGGGAAGAAAGAAAACGAAAAACGAGTGGGTAGGTCGTGCTGATGGTATTTGATTTTTATTTAGGAATCTAAACTATATATACTCACTCTTTATTTTTTTGCCTAAAACAACTTTTCTTGAACTCCAAAATTCTATCTCCAATTCACCTAAAACCCTTGTTAGTCTCTTCTCCTCTTGATCTCCTTCAGTTCCATATTATTTCCTCGGTATCATAAGTTACCTTTCTATCTTTCTCTCCCGTGACGTTCTCAAAGCGATATATTACTATCCTTGTTTTCCTTTCTTCTTATCTTGAATTTGTATAGGCACATGAGGAACCGACCTAATATCTCAACGAAAGATAAGTTCTACCAAGGTCAGAATTTGAATTCAGTATCCGAGATTCCAAGTGACATGATTCCTCCGACATCATTAAAACTTAGGACCAAAATGCAAAATCTCAACACTACCACTGATCTTCCCAAAATCAAGCCAATAGAAAAGAAATCAGATGAAACGTTATCTTCAATAATGAAGAAGTCCAATTTTGAAGTATATTATGGTGATGCACCATTGGCTGTTCCATTTAAGTGGGAAACTCAACCAGGAACCCCAAAAGTCAAGTTTCTTGAAACCCCAATTCCTCCTCTTACACCTCCACCATCATTTCAAATGAAGAAGAAAAATGCCATAAAAAAACAAACAAAGGCCAAATTTTTACAAATGCTTTCCTTCCTTCCCAAATTAAACTTGAGAAAAAGTCAACTTCAATCATCATCATCATCATCTGATCCTACTAGTTATTCGTCATCGTCGTTGTCGTCGTCGTCGTCGTTGTCGTCGCCGCCCAGGTGTTGGTCTTATTCTGCTCCAGCATCTCCATACAGAGGCAAATTCAAAATTTAGAATCAGTGAGTTCTATTGGAATATGTGCATTTTATTATATGTATACATTAAAAACTAAATGTATACATAGTTTGGGTCCGAAATAATTGTTCAGTTGAAACCTACAGAGGTCACCTTGGATTTTAAGATCAAGATTAGTTACATGAACATAGGATTTTCTAGATCCTTTAATTTTGGTATTATAAGTTGTATTGTGACGTTCACAAAAATTGTACTATGATTTTGAAAGGAAATATTTTAGAATTTGATGGTGTCATGTTGTTAGTGATTGCAGTTAGTAATGAAGTGAACTTTTGTCATTGTTGAAAAAAACCTGAGCAGAAATAATCATTGCCATTGATTTCAAAATGTTGGTTAGGAAAATTGTTAATAAACAACTTAATGCTGATGGGCAAAGAGTTTTATGTTAATTAATATACTGACAATTAAAATGTTTTTACAATTATATCGGTTATTGTCTATTTTTCATGTTACTATATATTGTTGATGACATAGTAAATAAAAGCGTATTTTATCTCTAATAGCTTTAGCTTTTAAATGAGATGATCATATACTTCAACATGGTATTACAATCGACAAAGTTCCTAAGTTCAAGTCTCTCCGCTAATTATTATCAAAAAGAATTTACTCGTGCTTAACCCATAAAAAAATTCAGGCTTAAATACTCCCTATGTGATTTTTTTATAGTTTAGTTGTAGAAGTTCTATTCTTCCATAAAATAAGTATGCATGTTGCTTTTCACATAATACTCTCTCTGTTTCAACTTATATATTCGACTTTAACTTTTAATCTATTAAAGAAAAGGTCATTTTTTATATTTAGTTACTTTAACTCCAATATATTGTATGACAAGTTTCAGACAGGGCATTTTGGTATATTAAATAATAAATATATTTTTAGTTGAAGATCATAAGATTTAAAAGTATTTTTTTATTGTTTAAATTTCAATCTAACGAAGACACATTAAATTAAATAGGAGGGAGTAATTAAAAAAGGAAACTGAAATTGAAGATGGTGACTATGATGTTGCCATAAATGAAGCATGTGAACGAGAAGAGATATACTAATACTAATAAAAGATTTTTCAGATTGTAGACTTCTCGTTAGATCCTAATTTGACAACTTCCCATCACATGAAATAACATGCCCCAATGTGCACTCTATTTATTGTTTACACATTCAGGATCATATATAATATATTAGTCTTATTGTACGTGCATTACGTGTGTCCTTCGTATTATTAAAAATAATTTTAAAAATAACATAAATAATATACGTGAATGCAAAATTTAAACTACTTTATGAATTCAAAATTCAACAACTAATACAAAAACTAACAATAGGTGAATTTAAAATTCAACTACTAATATAAAAATTGTTTGCTCAATAAAATAGAATTTACAAATTCTTAGTTTTATAGCTGTTGCTTGAACAACACAAAGTTTTGATGATAAAAATAAGGAATCATAACTTCTTTTATAGAAGTAGTCGCAAATTAATTCTAATAAGAAATAATTTATTTAAGGTTTAATTGCGTATAGTTCAAATAGACAAACAAAATCTTATTAAAACATAAGACTCTTAAATCGAAAAGAAGTTCAAAGTGGTCGTTTTTTTACTAAACCCAAAGGAGTACAAGATGTGAAATTGAAGGAAACTTTTGTAATGTGAATTAATATGTCAAAATTTTATTAACTAAAAAAGATCTTTCTAACCTACAAAGAGAAATTTAATACTCCAAAATATAAATGGAGTATGAAAAAAACTTTCCTAGTGTATATGGAATGTACTTGAAATTCTAAAACCGAAAGGAATTCAAAAATGGAAGTTCTAAATATTAAAAAATAATTAAATGAATATTCATAAATAGTGGGAATTAATTAAAATTAAAATTTCTAAATAGTAATTAATTAAATTTCTAATCCTAAATATTAGGAAAATTATTAAATTATTATTCCTAAATATTAGGAAAAAATCCAATGACTATTTTGTACATTGTGAACTCTATTTTAAAGGATAAAAAAGATGAACAACATTTCACTAAAGGACTTCGTACTTTTAATAACTTAGTGTACGCGCGTATCTCTCGTATTAAGGAGAATAAACTCTTACTAACATAAGTATTGTTCAAAAATACGTTTGCGCTACGATATAAAAACTACAAAAAAATTCAAGTGCGAAAATAATAATCGTTTTAATTATTTTTAGGGAGTAGATCCACTCAAGTAATTCTTTCTTACGTTTGTTCTAGTACTTGCTTCATTATACAAAAGTATCATAGAAGAAACATTTGATTGAAAGGTAAACTGTGGTTTAACTTTATATGAACACTTGGATACGTACGTTGCGTGCATATTAGTAGTTATTATTAAACTTGTGTCCAACATATTATGTCACGACCCAAAACTCTAACCTGTCGTGATGGCACCTATCGGTGGTACTAGTCAAGTCAATGTTCAAAATACCTCAATATTTCATAAAAAGATAAACCAAAAGCCTTTTCATAACCAAATTTTCATAAAAATAGGGATTAAACTAAAAATATAATGCAGAAAGATAGACCCAATTATCGGGTTGTCACCAAGTCATGAGCATCTAAACGGCCAATCTAATAAAAAACAGTGTCTATAAGAGTCTGTGTCTAAGTATCAATACAAGAAAGAAAGATAGCATAAAAGGAGAGACAAGGTCTGCGGATGCGTGCAGCTACCTCAAAAGTCTCTGATACTCGACCACGCACGAACTCAACGACCTTCGTGACCGAACACACCTGGATTTGCACATGAAGTGCAGGGTGTAGCATGAGTACAACCAAATCAGCAAGTAACAGAAATAAATAAGGAACTGAGAAGCAGTGACAGGCTATACAATGCAGTTCATTTCAGTAATTTCTATAATGAAAGTTGACATGAGTCAATTCCGGCAGTATGAGTCAAACTAGTTGCATATTTACTAAGTTCAAGTAAAACCAGTTATAATATTCTTCGGAAGTTCAGAACAGTAGCATAAATCCGCTAAATGCAGCAACAAAGAAGACAAATGCAACTTCTTAGGGTACAGCCACTCAAGCTCTCAATAGCTCAACACTCGGCTCTCAGCCCTCAATACACTCACTCAATAGGTACCTGCACTCACTAGAGGTGTACAGACTTCGGAGGGACTCCTACAGCCCAAGCTCTATAGTCCGCACGGATAACTCACGTGCTACAATATCATATTAGAATCTGTACGAACAACTCACATGCTAAAGTATAAACATCATGATTCGCACGGACAACTCACGTGCTACATTATCAATACCTCATAAATAAGCCCTCGGCCTCACTCAGTCATGAACCTCTCTAGTCTCACGGCCCTCAATAATGAAAGGGAATCATCCCAAATTTAGAATGCTATAATTTATCAAAAGGGAATAACAGAGACTGAGGTATAATATACAAGAAATGCTACGGCTGAGTACAATAACAATAAGCAGGAAGGTTCAACAGGTATCACGACCCTTGCGGGTCACTACAACACCAACACATAGCTTAAGCATGATTTCTAACATGTTTTGCTATCAAATTTCTATAACACATAGAGGGAACATAGCTAACAACAGGCTTATTCAACAAGTACAGTTTACGGAATGGACCAAGTCCCAATCCTCACGGTGTACGCCCACACGCTGGTCTCCTATCATGCACGTCACCTTCAAACAATCATACAATACATGATCCGGGGTTTCATACCCTCATAACCAGATTTAGAACAGTTACTTACCTCAACTGCGTAGAAATCCTACTCCGAAATGCCCTTGCCCCTCGAATCGGTCTCCAAATGCGCCGAATCTAGCCACAAACAATACGAGATAATTAATATAGGCTAAAGGTATTAATTCCATAAGAAAACTACTAAATTATAGCCCAAAATCTAAAATTAGCTCGAACCCGGCCCCCGATCCCACGTCTCAAAATCCAACAAAAGTCACAAAACCTGAAAACTCATTCACTCATGAGTCCAACCGTACAAGAATCCCTCGAATCCAACCTCGAATTGCCTTTCAAAACTCAAAATTTTAGTCTAGAAAGTTTCTACCATTTCACCCAAATTTCCAACTCAGATCCCTAATTAGATGATAAAAATAGCAATAGATTCATGAAATGCAGTCCAATCCGGGTTAGAATCACTTACCCCAATAATTTCCTCGACGAATCCTCGAAAATTCTCCTCACACCGAGCTCTCAAGTCCCAAGATCGAAAACGGGATTTAAACCCTCGAAGTTGATATTTTCTGCCAAGCACTTCCGCACATGCGGACCTTTTGTCGCATCTGCGACACCACACCTGTAGAAATCCCATCGCAGGTGCGGATTCCACTTAAAATCCCAAGTTCCGCTTCTGCGGTCTAGTGGTCTCACCTGCGCGTGCGCACCTGCTGGCCCTTGCGCGCTTCTGCGATCCGTCTCACTCCAGGCCACTTCCGCTTATGCGCTCCCTCTTCTACATCTGCAGATGCTCAGATGCGGTCCCCTTCTCGCACCTGCGCTCCCAGCTCAGCCTAGCCTTGACCGCATATACTTCCTCCACTTCGCTTCAGCGGGTCCGCACCTGCAGACTCCCCACCGCAGGTGTGAAACACCAGAACACCAGAAATCTCAGCAACCTTCTAACTCCAAAATTTGGTCTGTTAACCACCCAAAATCGACCCGAGGCTCCGGGGACCTCAACCAAACATACCAACAAGTCATATAACCCATTATGAACTCAGTCTAACCCTCAATTCACCCAAAACAACATCAAAAGTACGAATTACACACGGATTCAAGCCTAATGAAGTTCTAAACTCCCGAATTTCGCAAACGACACTGAAACCTAGCAATCCACATCCGATTGACCTCAAAAGGCACAATGAACCAAGGTCTCAACTTTCCCCTCTTCCTCAACCTCATAACACCCTTCATGGGTGATACCTTCAGCAGAACCTTCTTCCCGACCACGTAAGGCACATCACGAACTTTCTGGTTAGCATAGCTCTTTTTTCTAGACTGCAATCTGCGAGTAAATCAATTTCACCTTGTCTAATGTATCCTGGACCAAGTCTATACCCAATATCCTAGCCTAACCCAGCTCAAACTATCCCAATGCAGATTTACACCTCCTCCCATACAAAGCCTCGTATGGAGCCATCTGAATGCTCGACTGATAATTGTTGTTGTATGCAAACTCTGCGAGCGGCAGAAACTGGTCCCATGAACCCCTAAAATCAATGACACAAGCACGTAACAAGTCCTCTAAATATGGATAGTGCGCTCGGACTATCCGTCCGTCTAAGGATGAATCTTATGCTAAACTCAACCTGAGTACCCAACTCTAGCTGCACGGCTCTCTAAAGATGCAATGTAAATTACGTGCCTCTGTCTGAAATGATAGAAACTGGGACACCATGAAGGAGAACAATCTATCGGATGTAAATCTCAGCCAATCTCTATGAAGAATAAGTAGTACCAACTGGAATGAAGTGCGCGAACTTGGTCAGCCGATCCACAATCACCCAAATAGTATCAAACTTCCTTGAAGTCCATGGGAGCTCAACTACGAAATCGATGGTGATCCACTCCTACTTCCACTTTGGATCTCTAATCTCTGGAGAAAGCCACCCGGTATCTGATGCCCATACTTTAACTGCTGATAGTTGAGACACCAAGCTACAAACCCAACCATATCTTTCTTTATTCTCCTCCACCAATAGTGCTTTCTCAAATCCTAGTACATCTTTGCAGCACCCGGATGGATGGAATACCGCGAGTTGTGGCCTTCTCAAGAATCAACTCACGTAGCCCATCTACATTGGGCACACATATTCGGCCCTGCATCCTCAACACCCCGTCATCACCAATAGTCGCATCCGTGACATCACCTCATTGAACCCTGTCCTGGAGGACAAGAAGATGGGGGTCATCATACTGACGCTCCCTGATATGATCATAACGAGAAGACCGAGAGACCACATAAGCCAATACTTGACTCGGCTTAGAAACATCCAATCTCACAAACTGGCTAGCTAAGGCCTGAACATCCAATGCCAATGGCCTCTCTGCGGCTGGAAGATATGCTAAGCTTCCCAAACTCTCTATCCAGTGACTCAAGGAATCGGCACCACATTGGCCTTCCCGGGATGGTATAGAATGGTGATATCATAGTCCTTAAGAAGCTCCAACCATCTCCGCTGATGCAAGTTAAGATCCTTCTTCTTGAACATATGCTGCAAAACTCCGGTGATCAGTGTAAATCTCACAATGAACACCGTACAAATAATGCCGCCAAATCTTCAAGGCGTGAACAATAGTTGTTAGCTCAAGATCATGGACAGGATAGTTCTTCTCATGGGTCTTCAACTGGTGCGAAGCATAAGCAATAACTCTACCCTCCTGCATCAGAACACACCTGATACCGATCCGTGAAGCATCACAATACACTATATAGGAACCAGAAGCTGATGACAGAACTAGAATTGGAGTCGTGGTCAAGGCAGTCTTGAGTTTCTGAAAGCTCTCCTCGCACTCATCCGACCACCTGAATGGAGCACCCTTTTGGGTCAATTTGGTCAAGGGCGATGCACTAGATGAGAAACCCTCCACAAAAATGACGGTAGTAGCCTGCCAAACCAAGAAAGCTCTGAATCTCCGTGGCTGAGGACGGTCTGGGCCAACTCTGCACCGCCTCTATCTTCTTCGGATCCACCTAAATACCCTCACTAGACACCATGTGCCCCAAGAATGCCACTGAACAGAGCCAAAACTCACACTTGGAGAACTTTGCATAAAGCCTCTCCTTCCTCAATCGTTGTAACACAATCCTCATATGTTGGGCATGCTCCTCCTAGATACGAGAGTACACCAGGATGTCATCAATGAATATAATAATGAACGAGTCAAGATAACGCTGAAACACATTGTTCATCAGATGCATGGATGTTGCTGGGGCGTTGGTCAGCCCAAACGACATCACAAGGAACTCATAATGGCCATATCAGGTCCTGAAAGTTGTATTAAGAATATCTGAATCCCGAATCTTTAGCTGGTGATACCCTAACCTCAAATCAATCTTGGAGAACACCCTCGCTCCCTGAAGCTGGTCAAATAGATCATCCATACATGGAAAATGATACTTGTTCTTGACTGTGACCTTGTTCAACTACATATAATCAATGCACATATCTATCTTCTTCATAAATAGAACTGGTGCACCCCCAAGATGACACGCTAGGCCGAATAAACCCCTTATCAAGGAGTTCCTAAAGCTTCATTCAATTCCTCCAACTCCGCCGGTGTCATACAGTATGGTGGAATAGAAATGGGCTGAGTGCCCGACACCAAATCAATACCAAAGTCAATATCCCTGTCAGGCAGCATGTCCGGCAGGTCTGTAGGAAACACATCCGGAAAATCACCCACCATCGGAACAAAATCAATAGCAGGGGCCTCTGCACTAACATCCCTCACAAAGGCCAAATAAGATAGACAACCCTTCTGAACCATCCGTCGAGCCTTCAAGTATGAAATCACTCTGTTAGGAACATAGTCTATAGAACCGCTCCACTCAACCCTCAACCACCCGGGCATCGCTAAACGTTCACGGTCTTAGCGTGACAATCTAGAATAACATGACATGGAGACAACCAATCCATACCCAATATCACATTAAAATCGACCATACTAAGAAGGAAAAGATCTACTCTAGTCTCCAGACTCCCAATAGTCGCCACAAATGACCGATATACACGGTCCACAGTAATAATATCGCCCACTATATTAGATACATGAACAGATAAAACTAGAGACTCACGGTGCATATCTAGAAAATGAGCGAAATACGAAGACACTTATGAATAAGTGGAATCAAGGTCAAATAATACAGAGGCATCTCTGTGGAAAATTGAGACCATACCTATAATCACAGAATCCGAAGCAACGACATCTGGTCTGCCAGGGACGGCATAGAAACGGGCGTGGCCACCCCCTGGATGGGTGGTGGAGCTGGTGTTATCGGCCGAGTACTCTCTTGTGGAGCCCCACTGAACAGCCTAGGGAAATATCTCTTAATGTGACCAAAATTTTCGCACTCAAAACAACCCTTCCTGTGAGGAAACTTGAGCTGACGAGGCATAGTGAGAACTTTGTGCTAGTAGTGCACTGAATGATGACTGGCCCTGATGATAACTCTGTGACCCGTGGCCAGATGATGAACCACGGTGAACTGGGCGAGCCGTCAGAGCATGTATGAATGGACGACTCCTACCGTGTTGGAACTGACCCCCAGAAGAAACACCGCCAGATCCACCTTGTCCACGAGCCCTCTTGGATTCTATCTCAACCCGCTCCTGACTGCGAACCATCTGAATCTGACGAGCAATGTCGACAACCTCATCAAAACTAGCACAAGACACTCTCTCTCAGGTCATAAGCAATCGTAGTTGAAAAGTGAGGCCATCTATGAACCTCCTGATTTCTCCCTGTCTGTGGGAACCAACCAGATAACATGTCGGGACAACTCCGAGAATCACATATCATACTGCGTCACTAACATATCAACTTGACGAAGCTGCTCGAACTGCCTACGCATCTCCTCTCTACAGGACTGAGGCACGAACTTCTCCATAAAGAGAACGGAGAACTGCTGCCAGGTAAGGGGTGCTGTGTTGACTAGCCTACGCCTCTCGGTAGCCTTCCACTAACTGAATGCAACCCTAGAGAACTTAAAAGTTATGAACGAGACTCCACTGGTCTCTAGAATACCTGTTATACAGAGTATCCTCTGACACCTGTCCAAGAAGCCCTATGCATCTTCTCCCTCTGTACAACTGAAATATGGAGGCTAGAGCCTCCCAAACCTCTCTAATCTATGTTTCTCATCCTCAGGCATATTAGGAACCACATAGTCCTGAGCAGCTGCGACCGGCTGAGTTAGTGGTGCCCCCGGTGTCTGGAGTCCCTGCATCACCTGCTCTGGTGTGTGAGCGGCGGGAGTCTGAGTGCCTCCCCCGGCCTGAGAAATGGTTGTTGCCATCAAAATAGAGGCCTCCTGAGGAAGTCCAGTTCACACTATCAGAATCTGAGCTAAGGACTCCTGAAGGCCTGGAATCACGATGGGCATCGATGGTTCCTAAGCTGGCCCCGCTGGTGCATCCACAACTGGGAAGTGATCCTGATTTGGGGCAACTGGTGGATCTGCAGGTACTGCCCCAGCTATTGTGCGGGCTGCACCTCTGCCCCTACCGCGGCCTCTATCGCAACCTCGGCCTCTCGCGTCCCTGAATGGTTGTACTGGTGGTTGCCCGTCCTGCCCAGTGGTACGAGTCCTCACCATTTGTGAGAGAATGAAGCAACAGATGTTTAGTTACCAGAATCAACAAATTCGCACGACAGGTATTCAAGAATGTGAAGTTTTTCCTAAGGATTCTGCAGCCTCTAGAAGATAAGTACAGACGTCTCCTTACCGATCTGCAAGACTCTACTAAACCAGCTCATGACTCGTGAGACCTATGTAACCTAGGATCTTATACCAACTTGTCAAAATCCAAAATCTAACCTGTCGTGATGGCGCCCATCAGTGGTAGTAGGCAAGCCAATTTTCAAAATACCTCAATATTTCACAAAAAAGATAAACCAAAAGCTTTTTCATAACCAAATTTTCTTAAAAACATGGGTTAAACTCAAAATATAATGCGGAAAGATAGTCTCAAATATCGGGGTGTCACCAAGTCATGAGCATCTAAACAGCCAATCTAATAAAAATACAGTGTCTATAAGAGTCTGTGTCTAAGTATCAATACAGGTTAGAAAGATAGCATAGAAGGAGAGACAAGGTCTGCGGACGCCGGAAGCTACCTCGTAAGTCTCCAATACTCGACCACGCACGAACTCAATGACCTTCGTGACCGAACACACCTGGAGCTGCACATGAAGTGCAGGGAGTAGCATGAGTACATCCAACTCAGCAAGTAACAGAAATAAATAAGGAACTGAGAAGTAGTAACGAGCTATACAATACAGTTCATTTTAATTATTTCAATAATGGAAGTAGACATGAGTCAATTCCGGCAATATGAGTCAAACCAGTTGCATATTTACTAAGTTCAAGTAAAACGAGTTATAATATTTTCTAGAAGTTCATAACAGTATCATAAATCCGCTAAATGCAGCAACAAAGAATAAAAATGCAACCTCTCACGGTACAGTTACTCAAGCTCTCAATAGATCAACAATCGGCTATCAGCCCTCAACACACACACTCAATAGGTACTTGCACTCACTGGGGTGTACAGACTCCGGAGGGGCTCCTACAGCCCAAACACTATAATCCACACGGACAACTCACGTGTTGACCCAAGTCACTGCATAGTTTTGAAGATTGACAAATGTTTGACCAGTTGAACCAGGTCCATCAGAGCATACATACTTGACCTGACGCGTTGGCACACAAACCTTATATGCATAGGAGATGAATGCGAGTGTGAAGTATCAATGAACAAGGAGAGTGTCTCCTAATGCAGAAAGGTTGCAAATTGATATGAGAATAGAAGTTGAATTCAGCAAGAACAGTAACGAAGGAAGGAAGTTGAGTTTAATACGAACTTGTTCTCCCAGGTAGAGTTGTACCAGAACTGAACGACAAACTCAACAACTGACTTTATAAATAATTGAAGTATTCTTGCTTGAATTAAGAATGCACAAGTGCAGAAGTGAATCAAGATCTGAAAGAAAAATTCCCAGATATTTTGCAAGCAGAAATACTATGCGATACAAGGGCTACAGACCAGCTAGAAGAACCAGTTCCATCTGTTTGTCATTGAGTCTAGTTGGTTGTAGTAGGAGATTTAGTATTGTATCTTTTCAGCTTTCATAGAAGCAATTGTAATAGGTAATCATTGTTCAAGTTAGAGTTAACTTTAAGCTTGTAGAAATTAGCTAGAGGCTAGTTACTACGAAGGGATTAGAGTTAGTCCTAGGATTACAAAAGAGTTTATTTTGTAAGTCCGTTTGGCTAAGAGTTTTAGTGAAGAGTTTGAGCAAATCCTACTGAGGAGTAGGTCGTGATTTTTTCACCTTTTGAGCCAGGTGTTTTCTACGTAAAAATCTCTGTGTTTTTACTTTACTGCTTTTATTATTCCGCAACAGTAGAAGTTGGAACACCAAAAAGAACCAGGTTATTCTAGAGGGACAACACTCAAAAATTGGGTAACACACAAGTTAACCTATCTTCTTGTGTGGTATTGACGTCTAAAACATCATTACGTGCTGCACAGATAACTCACGTGCTAAGGTATTGTATCAAGATCCGCACGGACAACTCACATGCTATAGTATCATATCAAAATCCGCACGGACATCTCACATGCATAAGTATAAATATCATGATTTGTACGGATAACTCACGTGATAAGATATCAATACATCACAAACAAGCCTCGACCTCACTTAGTCATGAACCTCTCTAGTCTCACGGCCCTCAGTAATGAAAGGGAATCAGCCCAAATCGTAATGTTATAATGTATCAATAGGGAATAACAGAGACTGAGGTATAATATACAAGAAATGCTACTACTGAGTATAATAATAATAAGCAGGAAGGTTCAACCGGTATCACGACCCCTGCGGGTCTCTACAACACCAACACATAGCCTAAGCATGATTTCTAACATGTTTTGCTTTCAAATTTTGATAACACGGGGAGGGAACATAGCTAACAACAAGCTTATTCAACAAGTACAGTTTACGGAATGGACCAAGTCCTAATCCTCACGGTGTACTCCCACACGCCCGTCACCTAGCATGTGTGTCACCTTCAAACAATCATACAATACAAGATCCGGGGTTTCATACCCTCATAACAAGATTTAGAACCGTTAACTTTCCTCAAATGTGCAGAAATCCTACTCCAAAATACCCTTGCCCCTCGAATCACTCTCCAAATGCCCCGAATCCAGCCACAAACTGTACGAGATCATTAATATAGGCTAAAGGTATTAGTTCCACAAGAAAATTACTAAATTATAACACAAAATCCGAAATCGGCTCAAACCCGGCTCCCGGACACACGTCTCGAAATCCGACAAAAGTCACAAAATCCAAAAGCCCATTCACTCACAAGTCCAACCATACAAGAATCACTTGAATCTTACCTCGAATTTCCTTTCAAAATTCAAAATTTTAGTCTAGGAAGTTTCTATAATTTTCTCCAAAATCTCCAACTCAAATCCCTAATTAAATGATGAAAATAACAATAGATTCATGAAATTTAGTCCAATCGGGGTTAGAATCACTTACCCCAATGATTTCCTTGAAGAATTCCTGAAAAATCGCCTCACGTCGAGCTTTCAAGTCCCAAAATCGAAAATGGGATTCAAACCCTCAAAGTTGATATTTTCTACCCAGCACTTCTGCACCTGCGGACCTTCTGTCGCATCTGCAACACCGCACCTTCGGAAATCCTATTGCAGGTACAGATTCCACTTAAAATCACAAGTTCCACTTCTGCAGTCTGGTGGTCGCACCTGCGCGTGCGTACCTGTGGGCCCTTGCCCTCTTCTGCGATCCTTCTCACTCCAGGCCACTTCCGGATGCGGTCCCCTTCCCGCACTTGCGCTCCCAGCCCAGCCTGGACTTGCCCATATCTACGTTCTCCCCTTCACTTTTGCGGGTCCGCACTTGCAGACTCCCCACCACAGGTGCGAAACACCAGAATACCAGAAATCTCAGCAACCTTCTAACTCCAAAACTTGGTCCATTAACCACTCGAAATTGACCTGAGGCCCCCTGGACCTCAACCAAACATACCAACAAGTCATATAACCCATTAAGAATTTCGTCGAACCCTCAAATCAGCCCAAACAACATAAAAATACGGATTACACACGGATTCAATCCTAATGAACTTCTAAACTTCCAAATTCCGCAAACGACGCCGAAACCTATCAAGCCACGTCCGATTGACCTCAAATTTTGCAAGCAAGTCATAAATGACACCACGAACCTATTGCATTTCCCGGAAAAATCAAATTCGACCCCGATATCAAAATTTTCACTGGCGGCCAAAATTCCAACTTTCGCCAATTCAAGCCTAATTCTAGTATGGACCTTTAAATCACATTCCGGACGCGCTCCTAAGTCCAAAATCACCTAACAGAGCTAACGGACCCATCAAAATTCAAATCCGAGGCCGTTTAAACATAAGTCGATATCCGGTAAACTTTTTCAACTTAAGCTTCCAATTAAGAGACTAAGTGTCTCAATTCACCCTGAAATCACTCCGGACTCGAACTAACCAACCCCGTAAGACATATAACAGTTGTAGAGCACAAATGAAGCAGAAAATGGGGGAACGAGGCTATAACTCAAAACGACCGGCCGGGTCGTTACATATTACCAACAATCAAAAGTTCTTTATACACAATTTACTTATTTTATGAGAGTGCTAAAACTTGGTCGTAACTTTCACATTTTATTAATAAAACAAAAAAGACTACTAAACCTAATAAGTGTTCGACACTTTCCTAAAGTTGTATCATATTGAGAGTAGTTATTAAAAAGCAAATTCATGCTCTTTTGGTCAATCTTTATTAGATTTAAAATAAAAAATAAAAAACCATGGAGTAATAGATATTGCATTAGAAATTGTGTTTTTCCGCAATTGTAATTTTTGTGTGAATTGGTAAAACTAATTTTAATATTAAAAAATATAATTATATGACCGTTTGTGAAATTTATCCTTTGTTTTAACTCAATTCACGTTTCTTTCACAATTTTACCCATTTGTTAGTTAGCACTCCTTAACTACAACTCTTCATCCTATGAATCCTAGTGAGAGTTATTTTAGTATATGTCTGAATCGTGGCTGATTTATCAAAACAAAAAGCTTAATTAGTTGACTTCAAAATCTTATTGAATTTTTTTATTTGATAATTGAAAATTTAAAAGAATAAGAGAAGAAGTTGAGAACTAAATAAAACTACATCCGAGAAGTGAGAATAGTACAAGTAAATAACGTGGTTGATTGTATGTTAGAAAAAGTTGACTTTTATAGTTTGAAGTATGTAATAAATGAGAGTAATAAAATGGTAAAAGAAAATCAATGAATTCATAGGTTAGGTTTTATATACTGCTTAATGGTGTTTTACCTTGTAGTTGTATAAGGTAAAAAAACAACTAATTTAAAGTACTAAATATTAGGCTTTCCTACATATTAAATAAAGAAAGATTTAATTATCTAAAAAAAAGTTAATTATTTTTGGAGTCCAAAATATTAGGAAAGTAATATAAATACTAAGTCTTTCGCTATTTTTATTTTATCTTTATTAATATAATATTAATTGGTTATAATCTTAAGACATAGAAGAATTCAAATCTACAATGAGTAATAGCTATTTTTTACTTACTATCAGGGGATATCTTTCATTTTTGGTGTTGTTTATCTTTTACAAAACTGTTTTGTTACATAATTCAATTAAGAAAATAGTTTTCACAATATATTTAATATAATGGTTTTACATATAGTTCAATAAGAAAGCATATAATGCATAAAATTTAGTTAATTTAAAACTCATAAATATTAGGGAAAGACTTCAATTCTCGAGGAAAAAGGTATTGCTACTGATTAAAGACGTCCAAAATCAAATAAATAGATACTTTTCTTAACTATCGTACGGAAAGCTAATTACCTATTAGTTTAATAACAAACTTTGAATTGAATATCATAATAAGAATTTAAAAGTGCATGCCTAGGCTATGCGTATCCGGTTTTAAATATGAAATATATAATATATTTGCTTTTGAATTTCTAATTATTAGGGAAATTCAAATAAGGTAAGATTTAATAACTAAAGTTTTAATTGATTTACTATCCCAAAAATTAGCAAAATAATTAAATTACTATTTTATCTAATGTAAATACTAATTTTAAAGGGTTAAAAAGGCGAATGATATTTAACTAAGGGCCTTCGTGCTTTTAATATAATATAGATAGATTATTAATTTGTTTTCCATACATTTAACCGAATTTGACTTGACACAGATTAAATTTTTTAAAGGTCATAAACATTCTTTAATATTTGTGTAGCTACAAAATATTTTACTTTTATCTTTTTTAATAAATGTTTTGCACTAATTCACCCACTATCATCACAACTTAAGCGATGACATAAGCAAAGATCGAAAATTATACTAATACAATAGGAGTCCGAGAATTACAAAAGAAAATCAAGAAACGTGCGGAAATTAAAAGAAAATATAGAAACAAAAAAAGACGGAAAACAAAAGATATATTGAATTCAAGAAAGAGTTTCTTGAATTCAAGAAGTCTATTCTTGAAGTTGAATCCTAACAACAACAATTAGCTAACGAAGAACTAATCGCCTTTGGTAGAGATTTAAAAAAACAAGAGATAGATTGTGAAACCCGACCCTTTAGAATAACAAGAACAACAACAACAAGCCTAAACTTATCACCTTTCTTGAATACCTAGAAGTGATCTAAGATTTCGAAAGAATCTAATGTTACCACCTTAAGCTGAGTCTTGAAGGTTGAAGAATAAATCCAGGAGTAGTCACACAAGAGTGCAAGAAAAATCTCACAATTTTTATTGATGATAGTCTATAATAATCTAAGTCCAAAAACAAAGAATACACCCCTTTATATAGAGAGGGGTCACGAAATTCTACCAAAAAAAAAAAGTAAATAAAGTCCTACTATTTTGGACAACAAGTCCAACTACCTTAGGAAAAGAAAAATACTAGGAAGCAAAAACCACGTCATTCTTGAAAATTAATTCTTAGTAAAAGAAAAACATAACCTTAACTAATTAGGAAAGCAATACATTTAGTCCCATAATATATGGAAATAAGTCTCAAATCAATCTTGGATAGAATCTTAAAAATCTTGGAAATCTTGAAGGATTTGCAAGCAACTTGGCACCAACTTGCACTCAACATCTAGAATGACTATTGTAACATCAAGTAAGTCATTTTTATGCTATAAAAACATGACTTTAATTAGGACTTCATGGGCTGCAAGTTTGGACACATTTTAGGTGCTAAATTGGTCCAACAGTGGCCTAATTTGGATCTTCTTCAAAGGATGCTTCTTGGGATCTAATTCACATATTCTTGGACACGAATTTGGGCCATAAAATAATTATAACACCTAGATAACTCATATCCTTTATCCTTAAGCTCTTTCTCCCGACTAACAACTTCTTTGATCGTTCCTGAAGTCCAATGACCTTGTTTTGTAACTTTTTAGCTTGAGATTTTGTTAAAGGCCCTCTTTGAGATTTGAAAGTTTCATCCTTATCCTTGAATAGATTTGAGCTTCCTAGGATGCTATCATTCCCCTCTTCGTGAAGAAAATTCGTCCTCAAATTTCGACCTTGTAAGAAAACGAAGACAGGCACTAGTAAATGGCATTCACTAATCTGAAAAAATGGTAAGAATAAAACAAGATAGTGTGTCCACTTAACCCAATTAAGCCTAATAGGTGTAAATACTCCATTATAAAGCATATGAACATCATCATCCAAATAAAATTTATGCCTACTTAGATTTGTCCAATAAAAACCTCTCTTAAGGTAGTCAAAAATTGTGCATGATAATGAAATTACAAAAGATTGATCACGCATCTATTTAAAACAAGTATCTCTACCACATGTATCAAATAAGACACTTTTATGATATAGCCAAGTATCAATTACAAATCTCATGGATTCTTATACATG
The DNA here is from genome assembly GCA_005239505.1 of Nicotiana paniculata. Classification (NCBI taxonomy): domain Eukaryota; kingdom Viridiplantae; phylum Streptophyta; class Magnoliopsida; order Solanales; family Solanaceae; genus Nicotiana; species Nicotiana paniculata. The sequence continues at coordinate 8,233 of MDKI01098153.1, read as the reverse complement.
TAAGTTATTCAAAGAAGCACATAAATTCACAAGAAGGTTAGAAGAACCCATAATTCCTAAAATAAAAGTTTCAATACATTAAAGCTCATGATTATAACTTTCCCAAATAATATTCTCAACATCAAATGATTCTAAACACTTTCTCAAACTGTCACAGAAAGAGTCATAGATAAGCTCATGAAAGAGTATTTCATCACTAACATCACAATAATCATGCATAGCCTCTTTACTAGTATCAAATACTTTTACACGCTCACAATCAACATGACTAGAAGAATGACTTCCTATCACACAACAAAACTCACATTTTGCCAATTTATCACATGAAAACTTACTTTCAAGCCTTTTCTCATAAATTTCATGCCTCTTTCCACCAAGTTCAAACATATAATCATCTATGTCATACTCAATTTCAAAAGGAAGCAAATTTTTCTTGCACTTGAACTTATATGTTACAGTTAATAACTTGATATGCATCAAAATATCATCATTCACAAAAATTATAAAGTCACCAATATAAGAAATAAGAGTATAGTTCATTACCTCCAAAAATAGCTTAGGTGTTCTAGAAAGGCCAAGAATGTGAACAAACCAATTATATATACCATACTTGGACTTATTTACTAATGGAACAATATCACCTTTTATTCTTTTATGCAATGGCTCTAGCTTAGCAATGCCTTTAGGGAACTCCATGTCATAAACCTGTAAATAAGGATCAAAATAGTCAAAAGGTTCAATAGCAAAGAAATTAACCAAGATTTTTGTTGGCCCAAGAAAGGAAATAGTTTTGAAGATTGACAAAGGAACTCCGAGATGAACCAGGTCCATCACAGGTGACATAGACCAGCAGAGTTAAAGGCACATGAGATGCACATGCATGAGATAAATGTATTCTGGTAAAATTGAGATATCTTCTAATAGAAAAGATTGCAAAAACGAAATTGGAGAAGGACTCCTTATTCAATAAGAATAGAATCTAAGATAAGGAAAGATTTAGGAGTTGAGTTTGACTAGAGCTCTTCCACCAAGGAAGAGCTGCATTAGGATTCTAGTTAAATCCTTATCTACTAACTCCTATAAATTGCAGATTTTTCTTATTGTATATAGACGCACAAAAGCAGAAATTTATCAAGAATTGAGAGCAAAATTCGTGAAGAAATTTTGCAAGCAATTCGAGCCAAATTGGAGAGTGTGAATCTAGAGCTACTTGAACCAGCTAGAAGAACCAGTTCCATCTGTTGTCTTTTAGTCTAGTTCATTGTAGTAGATGGTCTAAAATTGTACCTTCTTCAGCTTTCTTAGAAGCAAATTGTACTAGGTACTTGAGTTGTATAATTCAAGTTAGATTTAACTTGACGTAGTCACAACAGCCTGTGGTGTTTTGTTATAAGGGTTAGAGTTAATCCTTAGGTTTACAAAAGAGTTTATTTTGTAAATGTTGTTGGCTCAGAGTTGTAGTGAAGTGTTTGGAGAAAATCCTACTGAGTAGTAGATCGTGATTTTTTCACCTTTTGAGCCGAGTATTTTTCACGTAAAAATCTTTGTGTTCTTTACTTTTTTGCATTTATTATTCCGCAATGGTACGAGTTGGAACACTAGAAGAACCAGGTCCTTCTATAACGACATCACTCAAAAATTGGACACCACACAAATCACCCACACCCCTCTTGTGTGGTATTGACGTATAAAATATCAATTGGTATCAGAGCGGGTTATCCTTGAAGAGGCTAACACCTTAGGAAAAGATGAAGATGAGTGCACTACCTGAAAAGTGTAAAGAGAAATCCACCACTAGGTCACCACTATTCGATGATCACTTGCAGATGACTGATGGATGCTTCAAATGTGGTAAAAAGAACCACATGATCAAGAACTGTCCTATGTGGGAAGTCGAGTGAAAAAAGGAGAAATCTGAAAGAAGGAACAGGTTCATGACAGGAAGAACTACAACAAAAGGTCATCCAATGCAATGGTTGCTGAACGAGCTCTTATAGCAGTTCATGAATCTGAAGATGAACCTGATGAAGAATCCGAGATAAGTTTTCTGGACCTTAAGGATAAAATTAAACTCCTTTCTAAACATAGACTATTTGAATTATTGCTAATCTTAATTGATATAAGAATATAAGTTCTGAAAAAGAACAGTTATCAAAAGAGTGTAACTTCTTAATAACAGAATGAAAAAACCTGGAAATAAATATTTGTAAAATTGAAAAGGAAAATACTACATTGAAGAATCAGGTTCATTCACTTGATAAAACGGTCTTAGAACTTAGATCCGAAAATATAAAATTGAAGTTAGGAAAAGGTAAAGAAATAGCTAGTGACACACAACTCTCACTAGAAAAGGATCTAGGAAAGGTAAAAGATGAGCTTTATAAAAAGGATGAACTGGTAAGAACCTTGAAGGAAGACTTGACTAAGGTTAAGCATAAGCTAGACAGAACTTGTAAATAGAACAGGTCCTTTGATGCACTTTCATGGCTACAAAAACATCATAGTAGCAACAGAAGAGGACTTGGCTTTGGGAACTCTACACCTAAGTGGGATCCCAAAGGCAAGTACCTCACACTCCCTAAGAACAATATTTGAACACACTGTGGTAATACTGGTCACTATAAAAGTGAATGCACTGCAAAAGAGAAGGCAAGTCAAAAGAACAAAAAATTTGTTCTAGGGAAAAATAGGCTGCCAAGTTGGGCTAAAAAGAATGTGATTTATCCGTTTGCCTATATAAAGGGACCCAAACTAGTTTGGGTTCCTAAGACTAACCCCTGATTTCCTTTTGCCGGTTCAAGTGAAGGGGAGCAACCAAATATGGTACATGGATAGTGGCTGCTCAAAGCACATGACAAGAAGCAAGGACTAATTCCTTTCACTTGAGAACCTCAAAGGAGGTAATGTCTCCTTTGGAAATGGGAAGAAAGGTGAGATCATTGGGGTTGAGAAGGAACAAGATGACGAAAAGATTGTACTAACAAGAAACTCAAATGATGAAGTCACAGTCCAGCCTGAAGCAGCATCACAGGATGGAACAGGTGATGAAACAGGTCCTTCCACCTAGGGAAACGTGACAGGGGGAACTGACTAGAGAGAAACCGATCCTCAAACCTCAAGGGAACCTGTCCATGAACCTATTCCTCAGTAACAAAACCAAGAAGGAACATCCAAAGAAATTGACAATCCTATTGCAACATCCACGAAATTGGATATGGATGAACCTGGTTCATCTGTTGATCAGAAGATGTATAGGGGAATGATTAGCTCTTTGTTATATCTTTCTGCAAGCAGACCTGGCATTGTGTTCAATGTAGGCCTTTGTGTTGGATTCCAGGAAAATCCAAAAGAGTCTCACTTGACTGTTGTCAAGAGGATCTTGAGATACCAAAGGCACCACTGACCTTTGTTTATGGTATCCATAAGGTAGTAATCTCAACTAAGTGGGATATGATGATACTGTTTATGCAGCCTTTCTTATGGATAGAAAGAGCACCTCAGGTATGACACAATTTCTTGGCTCATGTCTTGTGTCTTGGGCCACCAAAAAGGTAAAATTCTGAGGGCTTATCTACTGCTGAAACTGAGTGTATTGTTGCTGCCTCATGTTGTGCTAAATGTTGTGGATCAAACAATAATTAATTAATTGTGGGGTTGATATAGGTTGTATCCCTATCTTTTGTGAAAACACTAATGCAATTAGTATGACCAAGAACTCGGTTCATCATAAAAACTAAGCACATAGATGTTAGACATCATTTTTAAGGGATAATTATGAGAAGGGATTGATCACTATTGAGTTTTATGCTACTGATAAACAAATTGTTGATATCTTTACAAAAGCACTGAGTAGAGAGAATTTTGAAAGGAACAGGTTACTATTATGGATGATTAAGATCACCTGATTGAACCAGTTCAGAATGTACATGAAAAAAAAAAGGTAAAAAGAAGAAGGAAAAACGAAAAAATTTGGCTAGAAATCAGGAATTTGAGTAAATAATCAGATTAACAATTGCTCAGCCCATACTGTAAAAAGTATACTCTTATGCCATGTTTTGATATGACTTACTGGTCACTAATGAAATTTTTCCTATCTCTGCAAATTGAGGCTTGATCAAGACGATTCTGAAATGATGAACCTGGTTTATCATGCTGGTTCATCTGAAAGGCGAGGTATGTGTTCTACACTCTGCACACTTTGAAATATCAATAATCATATCATGAGAAGAACTCTACCCAAACTCAAAATCTTCAAAAGCCTATCCAATTGACTTTGAACCAGTGATGTTTCAACAAGAATCCTCACAAAATTAAAATACCTAGATTCTAGGGAAGCCTTAACCGTATATTCAAAACTAAAACTTCATTCAAGCCATCCCCTGCCTTACAGAACCATTCCCAAATTTTTGATGATTCTTTCAAGTTGGCGACTGAGGGAAGAAACTAGGTCTTTCGATTCTGAACAGGTAACTTTTGTACCATAACCTTCTTCTGAGGTCATTTTTTAGGTCGCTGAAAACTTAGAAAATAAGTTCATACTGGTTGGGTCTGTGGTATATGTGGAAATGCTTGAGACAAGAAGGAGAGGAGGTAAAAATAAAATAGAAAAGAAAAGGAAAGTGAGGGAGTACGGAGTAATGAAAAGGGGAAAAAGGAAGGAAGTGGTTGATTCTTCACCCACATCTCAATCTGTTAGAATGACTATTTGTGGAGTTGATCCAGAGAAGGAGGAAGAAAGTAGCAAGAACGCAGGGGAAAGTGAATCAGGAAAAGCCGATGAAGGGTTAGTAAATATACGAAAGCACACAGATGAACCCGGTTCATCTACTGAGGAAACCCTGGCGGATCTACTGAAAACGTTAGGCAATAGTTACAATCCAAAGAAGAAAAGAACTCCCAAATCTCACACTTCCGAGACAGCAAGAGCAAACAATAAAAGAAAAGTTGCTCCGTCTGAGACTTCCGATATTTCTCTTCCAAGAGGAAGAACTACAAGGAGCAAGTTAAAGCAAAGTGAGGACGAGTTTAAGAGAGCTTTAGAGGAGAGTAAGAAGAAAAGAGTGAAAAAAAAGGGAAAGAAAAGGTTGTTGAGCCTATTGAGGCTATTGAAGTAGATGAGATGGACCTGGTCCATCAAAGTGAAAAAGTGGCAGAGGTAGAGGTTCAGACCCCTAATCCCAAGAAAGCCAAGACTTACTCAAAGAAGTCTTAGTCTGTTTCTAAGTCTGCTGAACCATCCATCTTGGCTAAATGAACTAGGTCTGCAGTTTTTCCAAGTCTTGATTTCTTAGCCCTGCCTAGAATTTTCAGTGACCCAGATTCGGGATTTTTTTTGTTGCTCATGTTTTAACTGTTTTTGTTTCATTTTGTGGATTGTGGCAGAATCGTATTCTCTCTATCAATGAAATATGATGCTTTTTGCTCTGATTCAGTATCTCTATTTTTTGATAGTTTGAATTCTTAGTTGATTATTGATGATTAATCCATGATTGCATATGCAGTTGCCCAAGTGGCCATGAGTAAGTGTTAAAAATCTGGGATTCACATAATCTTTTTTGTAACTTTTCGATGATGCCAAAAGGGGGAAGATAGGTTGTGCTCTGAACATGTGATATTTATAACCTAATGAACCTGGTTCTTTGTGATAAATGCTTAATACTCTTATATGTGCCAATGTTGGACTAAGCTGAAACAGGATTGAAGCACAAAGTTTTTCATCATCAAAAAGGGGGAATTTGTTGGCCCAAGAAAGGAAATAGCTTTGAAGATTGACAAAGGAACTCCGAGATGAACCATGTCCATCACAGGTGACATAGACCAGCAGAGTTAAAGGCACATGAGATGCACATGCATGAGATAAATGTATTATGCTAAAATTGAGATATCTTCTGATAGAAAAGATTGCAAAATGAAATTGGAGAAGGACTCCTTATTCAATAAGAATAGAATCTAAGATAAGGAAGGATTTACGAGTTGAGTTTGACTAGAAATCTTCCACCAAGGAAGAGTTGCATTAGGATTCTAGTTAAATCCTTATCTACTAACTTCTATAAATTGCAGATTCTTCTTAATGAATATAGACGCACAAAAGCAGAAATTTATCAAGAATTGAGAGCAAAATTTGTGAAGAAATTTTGCAAGCAGTTCGAGCCAAATTGGAGAGTGTGAATCTGGAGCTACTTGAACCAGCTAGAAGAACCATTTCCATATGTTGTCTTTTAGTCTAGTTTATTGTAGTAGATGGTCTAAAATTGTACCTTTTTCAGCTTTCTTAGAAGCAAATTGTACTAGGTACTTGAGCTGTATCATTCAAGTTAGATTTAACTTAACGTAGTCACAACAACCTGTGGCGTGTTGTTATAAGGGTTAGATTTAATACTTAGGTTTACAAAAGAGTTTATTTTGTAAATGTTGTTGGCTCAGAGTTGTAGCGAAGTGTTTGGAGAAAATCCTACTGAGTAGTAGGTCGTGGACACCTTTTGAGCCGGGTGTTTTCCACGTAAAAATCTATGTGTTCTTTACTTTTTTGCATTTATTCCGCAACAGTACGAGTTGGAACACATAGAAGAACCAGGTCCTTCTATAACGACAGCACTCAAAAATTGGACACCACACAAATCACCCCTCCCCCCTCTTGTGTGGTATTGACGTATAAAACATCACTTTTATCATCCACCATCCAACAAGAATTGATTTTACCAAATTCATGTTGGAATCCAATTGGATCCTTTACCACCATCTCTTGCATCTTACTCCCCTTTCAAAAGGTTTTTTCACACTTGGCTGCACAAAATCACAATAGCTAATACAAGAAAGAGTTAATGGGTTAGGAAGTAAATAAATTTTTTTCTTGCTTATACTCTCTTTGGCTTTTATCACAAGGCTAACTTTTTCCTCACCCTTAGCCTCTTTTCTCTCACTAAAGTTTTTCTCTTTTTCTTCACTCAAACCCTCTTGTTTTTCTACCTCACGACTTTTTTCTATCTTATGGCCTTCTCTCTTTTCTTTTCTCTCAAGCTTACTCTTTTCCTCACTTGACATCCCACTCTTTTCACTCAACACAACCTCTCATTTTTCCTCTCTTGGAATGTCAACATGAATTCCTCACTCCTCTCATTCTTTTCTCTCTCATATTTTTCCATATTCTCTTTAACAGTCTTATCGTCTTCACAAATTTGTGAGGGAGTCAAAGGCCCAAGAATGAGTTTCTTCCTGTTAACCTCAAAGGAGTATCTATTTTTTTCCATGCTATATGAAGCTCTTTTGTAGACATACATGACTTTCCCAACAAGATATAATCATTATTCATGGGAATTACATCACACCAGATCGCATCCTCATACCTTCCAATAGAGAATAGTAATAACACTCTTTTATCTACATTTACTCCTCTCAACATGTAGGGTTCAATATGCTCAACATAAGATAAATTCATTTTTTCAACCATATAAGTGCTAATAGAGTTATAGCCATATTCTTCGTCAATTCTAAGGGCACAAATCACAGACATCTCTTTAGCTCTTGTCTGAAAAATAACTTTACTATTGTCTTCCTTCCATTCGGTGTATTGTAAGCTCGACTTTTCAAGTTGTTGAGTCATAGCTCGCCTCCTTTCACTATAAGTGTCTGTTTGAAACATCTTCAACAAAGATTAGAAGAATTATGTATCTCTCAAATTTGACTTTTCCTTCTAATAGTCTCACTTCTCTTGTCTTTTTCCACTCAAAGCAACTCTTAATTGTTAATCTTTAGATTTATTAATAAAGCCAATAAGTCACAACCCTTTAGTGATAAGAATAAGGAGTTAGAAAATCAAAAGGAAAGTGGAAGACTAAACCTAGAAAGAATAGGAATTGGGCAGTTTTAAAAGAAAAAGGAAAGAATTTAGAAAATCCAAGAAAGAATAGGAATTGGTTAGTTTTAAAAGAAAAAGAAAAGAATTTAAAAAATCTAAAACCCACAAAATAAGAAAGAAGTTACCTTAATCTTCAAGAACTAGGATCCCTTCTTCTTGTTTCCTTTCTTGACATGGAAACCAAACAACTATTCACTTTTTTTTTGGCTGCTTTTCGTTTTTTTTTTGCTCATTAACCTCCCAAGATTATCAAGATTGAAATATTAATTAGCCTATGATCTGATACCACTTGATAACAATACGATGGGGGTCCAGGAATTACTAAAGAAAATCAAGAAACGTGCAGAAACTAAAAGAAAATAAAGAAACAAAAAAAAG